>VWYH01000904.1:626063-728550 GCA_013399365.1 Pampusana beccarii
AACTGAGGGGCCCAGAACTGGACACAATATTCCAGATGTGGTCTCACCAGGGCAGAGTGGAGTTCCTCTGTGCCCGCTCTGCGTGGCGAGGAGCTGACAGGAGAGCAGCTCTCACGGGAATGGTGCTGATCAGCCGGGTTATGGACTTACTGCCCAGCCGCCTCTCCTTTGTGGAAGCATTTCTGTCTGTGCGATGAGAAATCACCAAGGAATAAATTACAGTAGTCTCTTGACTCTTCAGTGAAGAGATGTTCATTAAAGTAAATACACAACTTAATAAACCCAAGAAAAACAGTTATTTAAAGAGACACTACCCTGTGAAACTGCATATTTCCCAACAATGAGTCACAGAGATCTAAGGTAACTGAGGCATAGCTCATCTTCAGGAGGGGAGAGATGTCAGCTCTCTAAAATAGCAGGATATTTAACTGAAGTTTGCAGGTTTTGAGCCTGTCAGACTGAAGAAGTGTTAAGAGTGAAGAAAGAGCTGGTTTCAGTCCACCGAGGGAAGCTGATGTTGAGCTGTGGGGCTGGCAGACAGAGCTCTGGTGATCCCCACAGCAGTGATGTTCACCTAGGTGTGATGTGTCGCTTTTTGATCATTTGGCACTTTAATAACAAACGTGTTTCCAAAACTGAAAGTCTGTTTGAGCTACAATTCCTTCTAAAATAGAAACACCTTTTTTTTTTTTTTTTTCCNTTTTTTTTCCCTAAGAGAGCAGGTAAATATAACTCAATTGTGTGATTACATGCAGAACTGTAATCCTCCTTCTAAAGGTACAATGGCAATGTGAAATTCTAGTGTGAAAATCACATGTCATGCAAGAAGTGCAAGTAATTCACTTATTGTACAAGAGCTGAGATAGCCTTACTTAAAATGGGTTATTGTCATCAAACTTTGGGCTTTGGGCAAGGGGGACATGCGTTGCAATCCTCTTACCTTTCCATGGATGATGGTCTTGAAGTTGCTTTTGCAAAAGCGTTGCTAACTTTCTGGTTTTGTTCCTGTCTCATGGTATTTTCTTCTTTCCTACTGGAAAGCCTGTCTACTAGTGTCACGGGATTTCATGAGGATTTCAACTCTTGGGTTTGAGAAGGACCTTCCTGACATTCCTGAAAAGTGCTTAGGAGCTGAGAGTGCTCAGAAATTAGAAGGAAATAAAGTGTTGAAGTCCATTTTTTACTAAAAGAAATGCCTGTTTTTATGCTGAATGTGAAATTTTATGGTACCTCTCTCATATTTTGGAGTACTTGGTGTTGGCAGTGCTGTAATGAGTAGAACATATGGACACTGCTACCACAAGCTTGCCCAGCATTCGTGTGTTGGCAGCAAATACCTTTTGTGTATTTGGTCTTCAGGTCAGGCTGAAGTATTGACTTCTTTGCTGAAACACTAAGAGTGCCAGCTGGGCTGATGGCTTCGTGGTGTGGACACTTGTATGATACACAGAGAGGTGAGATCTCACGCAGGCTGTTCAAAAACTATCCACTCACAACAACTTGAACACTGTTCAAACCAATGTTGGTACAGGATATATTCAGCTTTTTGCCTCTCTCTTTTAATTCTTATGAATGTCCAGATCTTGGTGGTTCATCACTCTTTTTTTCCTTTCAGCTGTATGGCCAGACATTTTGTTTGGTTAAATGCTAAACAGTTAAGGTCCGTCCATCATTTATTTAACTCCAGTTTTATTGTTCTTTAAATATGTTTCTCCAGATTCTTTATGGTGGCAGGTAGCAGCAATGCCCCTGAACGGGCCATTGTCTCCATGGTTAGTTGTTTTATGCTCCCATTACAGGGCACTTGTACTCTTTTTTCCTTAATTTCCTTATTCTCCTGAGATTGCTGTTGCTGAAAATATCACTGAATCTGTAATGGAGAGATTGTAAGGACCCAGAATCACAGCTATTATGAGTGCTGGCATTTTGGGGTGGATGATGGAAGTTCCATGTTGGCAGTCAAGGCACCCACACCCTTTTCTTCTCCTTTGCAGCCAGGAGAGTTGCACATGTGTGTACGTGTGTTTGTATACGCACCCACCTGTACGTAGCGAACAATGGCATTTTGTATAATCTTATTGTTCTGCATTATTCACCCATTACTTAACAGCTCTTTCACACACAGGTGATGGCTTTTTGTCCTCCCCTTCCTTTTATAGCAAGCTCTGTCTTGATTTGCAAAAACGACGTGAGTGAGAATGTCATCATGTTCCTTCCTGATGCCTCTCCCGACGCCTCCCCTGACTCTTACTGACAGATATGTAGTGTAAGCTCTGCTGCTTCATTTAGTATGGATCATGTTGGCAGTGAGATCAAAGGGGAGGAATCTTGGGAGATGCCAAACAGTTCTTAACTGCCTTCTTACAAAAGCTAAGGGTGTTTTTTATTATATATACATGAGAATAAAACGCCTTTTTTTTCCTCCTGTCAACAGGTCCTTCAGTCCTCCTGTGTCACTGCGGAAAATATTTGAGTTTACAGGGTTACCACGAACCATGTTTTAATATATATTTTATTAAACATTATTATTTCTTTTTTTTTTTCCTCAGTTGAGCAAATACCTTCATCATCCCATCCCAGCCCCTCTGCCAAAAACCTTTATAGCAGTTCCCACTGGTGGCAACCAGCTTGATCAATCGCAGACTGCCCTGCTGCTGAACTCCACGAACAAGCCATTTGTAACTACAACAGGCATTATTTTTTCTTATGGCTGATCTCAAACGGTATTTGCTTTGCTTTGCGCAGCCTCCAGAGGATAATTTTCAGAAACGCATTTGGTTTTGAGTTTTTTGCGTAGCGTTTGGAGATATGTTAAGGTATGCAAAGTTGCATCTTCTGTTTGTAGTCCCGTGCTGCATCCGTTGGCACGCAGGCTGGCTCCCGTCAGGCTGCTGGATCAGGATGGGCAAGTATTGGTCAAACAATGGCCACACAAAAGTTGAAGGGATGCCTAAGTGTTTTCCACTAGGAGATCAACTTCATTATCTTTTGAACTTGTTGGTTTTCTACCAGAAAACAAACTTTCAGTGGCTATGAATAATGCCTGTGTTGTTTTCCTTTTTGCGTCTACCTGTATTTTTAGTAAAAGGAAAACAGATCTTGGTACATGAACTCCTACCAATTCCTGACATCCAGTAGAGACTTTTCTGCCCCCGTTTTGCCTTAAGAATTATTAAAATGCCAGATTTTTTCAGAACACGGTAAGATGCAATTTTAGCTTGTCTAGCAAATGTATTATTGTGATCTCAACCAAACCCATATGTTATTTTCAGTGCATTCTTGTATTAGAGTTCAACATGTCATTGATTTAGACTATGTTATTTCCCAGAGAACAAAATACCATTGTTATTGCCAGGAAGCCTTGAAAAAGTGTGTGAGGTATAGAAGGTGTTTTATAGAAAACAGTTTATATGTAGCCTGCTTACATGTAGTTTCCTTGTCCTTTATTACCTCTCTTTTCCTTTTTTCCGTTTCTGTATGTTTATTTTCTAGGCTGATCCAGATTGTTTTCTATTTGCAGAAGTAACTGAGGAATATTGATTTTTGTCTATGTTAGCATGACAGATCAACCCCTTGGAAATATCACTGAAGTAAGAAATTAAATCCAAGCGGTTGGATTTTTACTCTCTTCAACCTCCACTGAATACTTTAAAAGCCCAGGCTTTTTATATAAGCAGCTGAAGGGAGGCAGAGTCACTGTCGAGTGCATTGTTGTTCCCATGTAGCTTCCAGATGGTGAGGAAAGTCCCGAGAAAAATGTAGGACCAGCATGTTCCGTCGAAGTCAAGCTTGTGTCTAGACGGGGAAGCTTACGTAAGGCAGCAGGAGAGGAAGGGTGCCTTGTGTAACTGCGGTCCCTAGCAAATAAACACTCGGTACCTCTCATGATTTGGCCCGTAGAGGCTGACAGCAAAATGCACTTTTGTGCTTTTTTACTTAGCTCGCTCTGACTTGCAACTTGAGGTCGTCCTCTTGCCTTGGTTGTTTTGCAAATGCGTGTTTACCCGAGTAACTATTATTTTACTAAAGGCTTTACCCTTCCTGCTCAAGCCAAAACACTTTTCCTAAGAACCCATGTACACCTGCTCAGCTAATTTAAGACAGATATAACACATTACCAATTTTAAATGGCCTTGAGAGGTTGTTGATGGCATTTGGCAAACAATGCAGACGATATGCAAATCACCAGCGACAGCACGGAGTCTTGTTCATAAAGATGAATGCTGTAGTGAGGTAGCTTTCTAGTGTAACTTTGAAAAAGTACTGTAGTGTAGCTTTCAGCTCTTGGAATTCTCTTAAATGTACCTCAGTACTTTGTGGGGACCTCTGGCGCTCTGTAGCACTCAGCTTGTCCTTCATCTGTGTTTTGTTTTGATTTTCTTTCGGTTGAGGGCAACTCTGCACCTGTAAGTGCTCTCTATTTTACCCTCGTGTAACAATTTTCTCCTGATTTTGGAGCTATTGTAAAAGGTGCTCTGTGTGTTTATTTCTGCTATAAAAATATAAACGGAAAGAATTTTTTTTCCCTTTTCATTTGGATACAAGCTCTTCAGCACTCAAGCTTCTGTCTTAACTTGGTTTCTTGGGTGTTGCCCTTAGCTTTGCTCCCATTTATACATAAAACGTTCTCAATGCAGTTTGTTGACGCTTTGTCCTCAGACGGGCTAATCTCCTTGGAAGTAGGACCAAGAGTCAGGAGCCCAGCTCCTTCTGTTCACCGAAGCTTGTGTTGCAGCCACCTTGCAGCGAGGGCACACGGTAAATAACGTGAAGGTTGATGGTCTTCCAAGCCTTCTCACAATTTTGGCTCCCTACCTCGTACGCCCAGAAGCGCAGGCAGGTTTCTTCTGCAGCTGATTGCAGCAGCATCTTTGGGAAGCTCGGCTTACGGAGCCACAGCGAGCGCTAAGACGTGTGGTTGTGTCTGATGTTAAAGTAATGACTGGGGTTTGGCTTTTCAGTGGTGTTGTCTACACCTGGGGGAGAGTCATTCAGTGATGCCTGGATCTGGTTTACAAGCCCTGAAGTAAGTCTGAGTGATGGTCTGCCCTGAGATAATCTTTTTTATTTCCTTTTTGAATGTAGCTTTAGTCCCTCCATTATTTTTCCCTGCTAGAGCATGTCATGCAGTTAATCCCTTTGTAACCTCCATTTTGCAGACTATTTTATACAGTGCTGTGGCCTTTCTGACACCCAGTTTTTTTTCCCACACAGAGTATATATTTAGTTCCATGGCCTTTTGTTACAAACTCAAGGAAAATATAAGAAAAATTCCTTTCTGAAGCTCTGGAGGAAAAAAGTATCAGTACTTTTTCCTTGTGAGGAGAAATGTAGTTTTGTTCCATGGCTCAGTTTATGAAATTAATTTTTTTTGGCATCACTCTGAGAGCACAAGCCCAGCTAAATTATTGTTATGCTCTCCGGTAGAGCAATTAATACTGTGGCTCTGAATACTCCACTCTGAAGTGATGTTCTTCCCATGCTCCTAAAGAATTATCTCTTAAGACTATAGAAGGAAATTTAGATAGTATCTGTCTTGGTCTTTCTCTTTTTCTCACTGTTTCGGTGTTTGGTGGGTTTTTTTTGGTTCTTCTCCATTAGCCACTTGCAATCGTTCAGAATTTTTGAATCTTCATTCGAAATAAAGTTGCAGACATATCTGTAAATAGCAGAAATAATGGCCTTGCTCAGGGGAGGGCAATAGCAATGCCAAGACTCTCTCAAGGCTCTTCTAGCTGAAGCTACCCTCTTGAGACATTTGCTGCCCTTGTGAGTGAATCAACTGGAGAAGGACAATTACTGCTTTTTCATATGTATATTCTGGGAATGGGAGTATGCAAGTTAGAACAGAAAATGTTAACCCATCTTATATCTATAAGCTTCAGATCAGTACTTCAGAGCATTTGTGTAGAGCAGAGCTGCTCCCTTTGCCAAATCAGGTAGGGAAATTATGGTTATGGTACATGCCCAGGAACCCAAATATTTCCTTCTTGCACTGAGGTCCAAGAGCAGATGGACTGTGAAAGGTCATGGCACTGTTTCCTACTCCGGTAGTACACCCCTCCTTTGGGAGGGCTGGGTAGCTGTGCCAGCCATGTGGAAGAGAAGGAACAGTGATGACTTGGTGTATTGTCTCAAATTTAATTGATGTGTATTTTGGGAGTGATGTATGTACTGAGTCAGGTCGGTGACTGTCATGCACCGCTCACAGTTTCGTTTGGAGAGGGGTGGGGGTCACTAGGAATAGCCTTGCTTTAAGCAGAGAGGAATCTGAGGAACATACTGCCTCATGCACTCTTTTATTTCGGTGGGTTTGCTTTTTGAGTAGTGCTGTTGTCCCTTTGATCACATCCTTGAGCACCTTCCCCTTGTGCACGCCTTTCTGCCCCACTGCCTTCCAAATAGTTCTGTGACAGCAGACACCCAGACTGAAAATGTTTCCCATAACTCATAAGTACTTTCAATCCCAGAATAGAGGAGACTGCATGCAGACTTCATTACACAGTATTCATAACATAAACAAGCTCGCAATTATGTCATAGCAACAAGCGCTGTGCTTACATGGAAGTTTGATTGAGGTCTCCAAGAGTGGAAGACCTTTGCGTCCAAAATATCACAGCGACCTACTTCTCTGAAAGAGTGCCCTACATAATTTCAGAAATTAGATACGACACCAATATAGTAGGCCATATGGTGCCTTTTGCTGGTGTAGGGTGAACAGTGGGATATTCTTGGGGCCACGCAAATGTCTGTCCACTGACTAGGTGAAGTCAGCTCATTATTAGTTAGTGTGAGATGTGATGTTTGTTTTCCTGATGTTGTGAAGGCAACAAACTCAAAGCGCCAGTTGTTTTAAAAAGGCATTTGCTAATAGTATGGGCATGATCCTGAAAAGTGTTAACCTATTTTTTTTGGACCAGTATCATCTGCTTTCGATTGCGTCTGAGAACCCCAGAGGCTACATCTGAAGTTACTTAGACAACTCAGAACCTACCTGTCAATAATTCATAAAGAAAAAGGGTTTCCCAAGAGCAGTTTGACACTTTTAACTGATCTGATCCTGAGCTACCAGAGCAGGATCATTTATTTTTCTGGTGCTGTTTCCCCAGATGGGCTGTAGAAGCTGTTAGATGTGTGCGAGATGTGTGTCGGGGCATTGCAAACAATGAGAGAACAATTATCAGTGGTGTCTGTGGTCTGTGTTACGGACAAATAACATTAGCCACAAATAACATGTTCTTCAATCAAAGACTTTTTTTGGATTTTATGTAAACATAAGCTCTATAGCTAGTCGTCCAAAGGAAGAGGCCTTATAGCATCCCTTGAAGAGCAGAAGAGCTGGTGGTGGAAAAGTGAGAGGGGAGAAAGGCAGAAACGACCCAATATTGAGCAGTGCAGCACCCTATGTTCCTTATTATTCTCCATAAAGCTACACTTAATTGATAGTACAGTGCCGGTGAGCCAGTGTGTCGGCCTGGGTCAAGCGCAGGACCACGTCAAAGGCCGGGCTCAGGCATGGCGCCACACCTACCGAAGCGGCTCATGGGGATGCAGCCGGTTGGAGAGGCAGTGGGGACCGTCCCCAGCGGATGGGAAGGGGCAGCAAGAGGAGCAGGAGGTGCTGCAAGGTGCAAATCCTGCTCCTTGTTGGCAGCCAAGTCAGTGCCCTACAGCTACCTCTGAATTTCAGATAGCGACACATCGGGATGGCAGAGGAGGTTTCAGGACAAGAGGGAGCCTTATTTGAAATCAGCTGGTTTTGTGGCCTGGAGTTCTTCAGAATTTGGTCCTTGCTGGTTTTATCTATGACAGTTATATGCGGGGCATCATGTTTCACTCTGTTGTACCTAGTTGAATGGCCGTGAAGTAATATCCCTCCCTGGTGTGGTACCCACATGTTATTTATTTATTTATGTTTGTGCGTCATTGTAGACATGATGTTTGCAGGTGAAAAATTAGAAAAAAATACCAAAGGATGTCATTTCAGCCCTTTCTCCATAGTTTCTGTAAGCCTTCCCTCTTAGGTTGGGGGGAATTTATTTTGCCTTTTTTTTTTTTTTTAATAATGTCTTTGGAGTCTGTGCAAATTGAGCATTTCTGCAGTGCTCTCTCCCACAGGAACGTCGTTTTTTGAGGACTGCCCGCATTTTAGGTTTATGCTGCATAAGTTTTATGTGCAATAACTCTTGTGCCAGTCTGCAGAGTTCGGCTGATGTACTCACCTTACAAAATCCCCCCAAGAGACGAGAAGCAGCAGCGCTGCTTGGGGTGCACTGAGGCAGTTCAGGTGGCACTTGTGTGCAGGACAAGGCTTTAAAGAGGAAAATGGAACAGAATGGGCCATAAAATGGGCGGTGGTAGATCTGCTCCACCACGCTCTGGTNGGCCCCAAGCCTGACAGTGTTCAACAAGAGACTGGACAAGGCCCTCAGACACATGGTGTGAGCTGTGGGGTTGTCATGTGCAGGGACAGGAGTTGGACTCGATGATCCTTGTAGGTCCCTTCCAACTCAGGACGTTCTGTGACTCTGTGGTCTGGAGTTCCTCCCAAGCTGGGGCTGCACAGGCACGTCGAGCTCTTTCTTCACGCTCCCCTCGTGCCAGCCAGCGCCAGCCCTGCGAGTGGTTATCGCTCCAGACTAGTTGGCATCCTTACAGCCCGGTGTGTGTGTGTGTGTTTATTGGGGGGCATCCGCGGGGATAATCTCATTTTGGCTTTTAACCATAAGGTAAATGTTTGGTGACCTTCGGGCGATCTCTGCACATCACGCCATGTGCTACCAGCTGCTTGATAGTGTTGGTGATAGTGTTTCTGGCAGAGCCCCCAAGGTGGGAGCCCTCATTGTTCAGGGGCCGCTGTTTGCTGACAGACAGGAGTGTATTTGCCTCCTGCCAGCACAGGAGGCACCTGCTGATCAGAAACTTCTTTTATCACAATATTTAATTTGCTGTCTCACAGCTTTTTGAAAGAGAAGCCTTTCATCTCTCAAATTAGGAAAGGAGTGAAATGGTTATATTAAGTATACGATGCCTATTTGTAACTGAAGAGGGTTTTGTTTGAGTTGGGTTGTTGTGGTGTTTTTTTCCATTTTGTTTTGTTTGGGTTTTTTTTGTCTTTTTGGTTTGTTTTCCTTTTCCCTTTCCCTTTCCCTTTCCCTTTCCTTTTCCTTTTCCTTTTCCTTTTCCTATTCCTATTCCTATTTCATTTTATTTTTTAAGATGGCAGTTACAGTAAACTGCAGCACAAGCAGCTCAGCTGCAGGCATAAGATGCATCAGGTCTGGGTTGTCCTGAAGTTTCTTATCAATGTTCATAAGTATCTTCAGGGTGGGTGTCAAGAGGATGGGACCAGACTCCTTTCAGTGGTCCCCATTGACAGGATGAGGGGCAGTGGGCACAGACTGAAGCACAGGAGGTTCCATCTGAATATGAGGAGAAACTTCTTCACTTTGAGGGTGCCAGAGCACTGGAACAGGCTGCCCAGAGAGGTTGTGGAGTCTCTGGAGACATTCAGAACCCACCTGGACACCTTCCTGTGCGATCTGCTGTGGGTGAACCTGCTTCAGCAGGTGGGTTGGACTGGATGATCTCCAGAGGTCCCTTCCAACCCCACACCATTCTGTGATTTCCCTCTCCAGAGCTGTATGGCCTTGCTCCTTCGTTCTCTGCAGACAGGAGAGAGACACTGTGTAACTCAGGTGTAAGTGTCCTGAATAGTAATGCAGAATGGATTGGGTTTGGGTTGCATTTTTTTTGGTTTTGAGGCAAACCTGCTCTTTGCACTGATGGAGCTTACTTGGGCTCGAAACCAGCATAAACCTCACTGGGCAAATAGCACCTAATGTGTTCCTGCTGCAGTGTTCAACCAGGCTCTGTGCTTATGGGGATTACCAGGCAGATGTCTGCTCTGCATAAAACTTTAGCCCCTGCACTGATCTGACATAGAATTAATTATATTTTTTAGGAGGGTGGTATGTCTGTGCCATTTTGGAAACATCGTGGTCCTCTTAGACTTGTAGCTACTTGTTATATCATAAAGCACATGCCCTAAAACCAGTGCCAGTACAGTGAACTCTCCTTGGAGAATGTTTTATGGGTGGACACATAATTTGAGCTGATAACCATGGGTGGTTGTGATGATTAAAATATCCCTGAAGGTTAGAATCTGTCTTATTGGTTATACTGAGCAGCGTTTCTGGGTAGCGATGCCAGTTCGAACAGTATTTGGACACAAATGATTCTTCTCTTAATGTTTTATAAGCAGAGCTTTTTTGAAAAGTAGTGGTTATGTGGGTTGTTGGATTTTGGTTTTGTTTTCCTTCGATAGGGGTGGGTTTGTTTTCTCTGTGCTTTGAATCATGTCTGGAATTCAAACTAGAATGAGAACATAATTAAAGTCATACTCGGTCAATGACTTTCAAGCAAAGAAGGAAATTTTGCTGAATTTTGAGTGTGATGGGTTTTTGAGTTGTTTTTTTTTTTTAACCTGAAACACCAACTTCTCTTATCTATGTCCCTTCTCTAATTCAGGAAAAGAGTACTTTACCCTCAAGCGCAAATATATGTACACCCAAAGTCCTCCAGGTCCTAAAGGTTTTTGCCCATTCCCTTTTCTTTTTCTTGTTGCCTAAGGAAATGAAGTGATTTGGCTGGATCAACCATTCATTTCTTGTTTTCAGCATTTCCACAGCTGCTGGACGACTACCTCAGGTTTTTAAGGTTAATTTGTCTTCACTCTTCAAGACAACTGGCAGGGACGTGGGAAGGGTGTGGGATGTGGCGAGCAGTCTGCCAGCTTTCTTAAAGCTGCAATAACAAAACCCAAGCATAATCTTGAAGGTCTTGCTGCTGACTTCCCTTTGCTGCGGTCCAGGAAGGTTTCGGGGGCCTAAGGGAGTGAAATGCCTCACAGAGACTTGTGATAATCCAGGAGAAGAAAGCTGGTTTGAATAAATCCGTTTTATTTTAATGTTGCTCTGCATTTTTGAGTTTAAGTATAGATGTAGCACACTGCTTGTGACCACCTGTGCAGAGTGGCCTGTAACATGGTTAATAAAGGGAAAGAAGCTCCCAGACGATGCAGTAGGAGAATGCTGTTCATTAATAAGCCATTGGGGACAAGTCGTTTAATGCTTCCAAGTAGCCAAGGCAGTGGCATAGACACCATGAGATATATAACAAAGATTAAGCTCTTTAGTATTAATTAAGCTGAAAGTATCAGTTATATATGGTAAAAAATAATGTTGGGGGTGCTTTTTGCCCATGCAGAAGCCATTATATCAACTTCACAGTATTTAGAGCCCAGAGGACTTCACTAGATTGTCTAATTTGAGGGTCTAAAAGGCCTTGGAATTTCATTTGTATGCCCTTCAGGTTATCAACCCCAGGGCTTTTATTTGGATTAAATTGTTGCATGCCACATTCAGAAAAGAGATCAGAATGGAGGTCACACGGAACGTTTAAGATGCCCATCTGAATAAGCTGAGATATGCGCTTGAACCCTATGATTTACACACTGCGCTAAAAAAAAGAAGGAGTTGTCTAACGACACTTTTTCTAAGATAATTTTTTGGGGTTCCAGATGTGGGGAGATGCTGCCAGAAAAAACAGGTACAGACGAATAACACCCACCAGATCAGGCACTGAAGTAAAATTCTCTGTGTTGCCACAGAATATTGTTCCATCCTATCCAGGGTCTCTTGCTGTGGCGTAGCACTTTGGAGAACTGCTCCAATATGCAGAAGAGAATAAAACAGGGATGCACAGCAGGGGAAAACCTTATTCCCAGTGGGTGAAGCTCTGAAGGGTGGTTGTTGTTGTTGCCTTATGCAGAACAGTAAGTATTAGTAGCAGCTGAGTGCAGTACTATTCATTAACTGCCTTTGGTTTAACATAATAAGAGATTGAATAGGGGGGATTCGTGGGTTCAAGGGTCAGAACTGATCATTGTAATTATTCAGCTTGACCCTCCTTGTCTGAGTTAGCCATTTAGTTTTTCCTGTAAATTAGTTGGAAGCATTATTTTTTAGAGAGAAATACAGTCTTCAAGACTCCCTGCGATAGTGAGTCTACCACCTGGCAACCTGTTCCAGTGTTTAATTACCCGCACTGCTAGAAAATTGAGTCTTAATTCATGGTAATTTATTTATTCTAGATAATAAAGCCTTTGGGGCTGTCTGTCCTTTTAGTAAGTGTTTTTACAGTGCCTAGCACAAAAGGATCTCTGACTCCTGATGGGAGCCTAGGTGCAACCAGAATGTGCAAATAGCTTGTTAACTGGGAAGAGTAGACCGTATTTCTGATTACTCAGATAGTCTTAAAGAATATAAGATTAAGGAGTTAGGTTCCTCGGCGGTGACTTCTTTTTCTTCCCTCGTATTTTCCCTCCCTGTCTTACAGGCTATATGGCGATGTTTTCGGTAAAGGAATGAGCATTGTTTTTCACTCGTGTTGTTTTCTGGGCCTTGCACTAAAAATGTTCCCCTTTTTCAATTTGTCAACTGCATTGACAAATTACCCTTTGGCAAGGAATACAGCACAGTAATCTTGGAGTACAACTTTTCTGTCAGTCTGGCTTCCTTTATTTCTGCCAAGGGTATTGCTGGGAAACTAGGAGATACGGCTATGTATTTTTGTAAATACTTGAATAACAGTGTTGATCCTTGCATAGAAAAAGTGTTTTAGAATAAATTCCCTGGTCAGGCAAAAGAACAGTTAAAGTCTGGAGGAAGCGTGCAACGTGACTACACTTTTGCCTGATTTGGGGCTGCTGAAATATTATCTAATATAGGCCAGGACAAAAAAAGGTGTTAGGTTTTTTGAATTGGCTGCCAGTAGCTCTAACAGGCTCTTGCAAAGCTAAGAATTAGTCAGATGGAGGAATGTCTTGGCCAAAACTCTCTTTTCTCTAGCTAAACCCGCTCCCTTGGCAGCACCACACTGTATTCTTACAAAAGCTGCTGTGGAAGGTTGAGGTCAATGCAAGATTTCTTTCTGAGTATTGGATCCTCCTGTGACCACTTAAAGTAGATTGAGAGCTCCTTTCTGCTCTGGAATGTAATGGTGAATATGGGCCATTTCTGGGACGTTCTGTTTGTTTTATGAACTTGCTTCTTCAGATTCCCCTTTTGTTTATCCAATCAGTACAAATGACTTCTTGACAAGGTTCCCACTTCTCAACAAGGTAGGTGGTTTTGTCTGTCAGGCATTATAGCGAAGGACTGATGGCTCCGAACAATAGACATGTTGTTCCCATCTCAAGATGTCAAGTGCAAGCGTCTTTCAGCTGTGATTACTGGCATGCCGTCTTTGGTTCCATCTGAGATCTCTTAATCTTTCCTATGTTGGGAGGACAGCTCACAACAAAACATTACCTAGCAACAAAAATACCTCAGGTCGGTTCAGGGAAAGCAACAGAAGAGCTGTTATTAATCATGCTGAGATGATGCATTGTGGTTTAAAAAATTGGAAAGGAAAGGCCAGATTAAATATTGACATTTACTATATTCCAACTGTGTTAGCTTTCACTTGGGCTGACATGAAAATGTATGTTCAGTGAAAATGGGAAATAAACCCTCTTGTCTATATTCTCCTGGATGTCCAAAAGTGAAGTAAAAACCAAACAACAACAAACAAACAATGAAAACCACCACAACAACAGCAACAAAACACAACAGTGATCTGTTGTTTGGGGATGGTGCAGATACAGCCTTCCAAATTCGGGAGGCTGAAGGGACTTCAGTTCTGGTCCTGAGGGCTACTGGAGTTTGAGTGTCAAAATCACAAGGTAGGGTGTCTTTAATGGGAACCACTTTATTTTAAATGAAATCTTTAATGAGCTCACTGTGTTAAAAATGTCTTTCATAAACAGATATCATTGTAGTGAAAGACCTGAGACTTACCAGCAGACTGTGATGTGCTGTATTTAAAGAGTAAACTTCGGTGCGTTTCCAGCAGATGAAAGCCCGACTGTTTTAGCCATCGCTACTCAACAGTGATAACCTTCACAAGGCTGAATTAGGCCTTAGTATAACAGATCTCCTTGATCTTAATGTCATATGCTGAGTTCCATTAAAGATTCTAGAGAAAGGATGGTATCACGAGCTGTTACTGAACATATAAATAGCCTATAAGCATGTAGGAAAGAAATGTGGTTAGAAATGAGGAAGGTAGTGTTGTATGCGGAGGTATTTTGATGTTAAACCGTACTGTGCCGGAAAGGTTGGGGAACTTTCCACTCGACTCTTTCTCTTAGAGGTGGTAATTTGGAACTGATCCGTGCATTCCGGTGTGGGTAGTGTGAGCAAACAGTGTCACGAGTGGGCACGGGTGGGTGGCTGAAACCGTAATTCATATTTTTTTCTTCATATGATCTTCACTGAGCTGTGAAATGGTGCCAAATCAGTCAGTCTGGTTTTGCTGAAGCCAGTACTCTCCCGGTGGTAGCTTGTCCCTGTGGACATCATTTGCTACATGTATTACCTGCAGCTGGGGAGCAAGGAGGAGCACACACATCTGTGGAAGGATGAGTGGAATTGGAGAAAGGGCTAAAGTAATCTAGTATTAATTTCTATCACACCTTTTAAATTCATTGATTAGTGCAAGCAAAACAAATTCAAGGCATTGTTGTCAGAGTCTCTTTTAAAACTAGAGCTCCACATTGATTGAAAAAACCCAAAATCCAACAAACCTACATCTTTTTACTGTTTTCAATAAACAAATATCTTGTATTCATTAGCCTGGGAAACAAATTTAGGCTTGCAACTTCCAAAGAGTTAAATTATTCATCTTCTGGAGAGAGCCTGGTTTTACAGCCTATATGTGCAAACTACAAGACTTTATACAGGAAAAAAAAAAAAAAGAAGAAAAATCATTCCCTGGAGAGTTAAGATTGTTGGGGGATGATATAGGCTAACCTAAAGTTCTGAAGTGATGCATGCAATGTTCTTGTCAGGGTTTTTTTAAGCTGTTGCTACATCCTTGTAAGTAGTTGAAAAATGTCTTTCCTGCAGTAATAGCCATCGTTTGTAGGTAATGGCTTGTCAGAAATACTGTTGGTTCATAAAGATTAGCTATGTGAAAATGTCTGCAGTGCTTTTTCCTGCTTGTCTACTACCCAGAGGATACAACAGAGGAACGCAGAGGAAGGGTTGGTAGCACATGGTGAGGAAGCAGTCCAGACCTTTTCTTTAAGAAGTAATAAATAGTAATTGTAGAAGTCCTGGACATCTGCCTGGTAGACCCGTGTGAAGAAGCCTTTTCAAAATCAGAATCTGGCTCCTGATTCAGGAACGTTCCAGAGACACCAGCTCGCTCATTTGTCATCAACGATACACGGCAATAGATCTGTTAGTATGGTTTTTAAAAAGGGTAGAAAATCAGTTTGCTTGCTTTTGCATAACCTCAGCATTAAACAAAACATGTGGCTTTACGTGAAGGAGGTAATTAGGGAATATCTTGTGTTTGGTATTTGAAATAATTGCCACAAAGTTACCTAACATTAAGAAACAGTTTGAATTTTTGTGCTAGCATCAGTGGGAACTGGACACTGTTCTGATGCTTTGAGAAGCAACAGGCCAATCTCGGTACAAGTTTTCTCATGGATCTCTGGACTTTGATGTAGTCTGACCTGCAGTTGCTGGTGCAAAACTGCCATTGAAGATTGAGTGAGAAGCTGAGCTGTACAGGAGTGTGAACCACACAGCAGATGAGGTGTAAGGTTGCTGAGAAACACAGTTCAGAGCTAACTCAATCTTGTCACAAAATTCTGCCAAACTTGGTAAACAATTTTTTAGGGAAGTATTTCAGTTTTTAAGCTGTCAAAACATTTCATTTCAGAATTTTTAAGAATTTTAAATTTCACATGTTTTTACAAGACTACGTATGCTGGAGAAAATTTAAGTACTAAATAAAAAAAAAAAAAAAAAGCTTTGTTTTTTATTTACATAACCGCTATACTCAACTGCCTGATTTCTGTTTGAGTTAAAGCGAGCCAAATGTTCTTTTTAGCCCTGCGGTTATCATGCACAATTAGAACATGGCAAATAAGAAATATTTCAATTACACGGAAGCTTTTTTTTTTTTTTTCCTCTTAGGAAAAGATCCATCAACCTGTTTTTCAGTGACTGGGATTCAGGAAAGCCATGTTAAAGACTTTTTTATTTCCTCTGCTTTTGTCTTCCTCCTGCACTGCTACTGTAACAGGTTGGGGGAGGAAGGAGGTTTGGCAGCCAGCAGGAATAAGAGCACTTGTCACCACTTGAGGGGATTTGGGAGAATTTCTTCAGCAGGTTGGAGGGCAGAGTGAAAAGTTCACATCAGCCTAGAGGTATGTGTGAGATGTGCTGAGTGACTTTTGTGGTAGGTGCCCTTAGTACACCCTGTTGTCAAAACCCTCCTGAGCTTGCTTTTTTTTTTTAAGGGAATTCTCCTCGTGCCCTCACTGTATCCACCAGGCGTCCCTTTCCAGTTATCAAAACCTTTGCTTGGGAGTGACAAAGTGGCTGTGGAGCGCTGCTGTGAGTTCCCGTGGAGTGGCAAAGAAGAGAGACCTTTTTTTGCCCCGTGTCCTGCAGGCACGTGTCTGCCACCTCCTCTGACTGTCACAGCTGCTCCAGCGGTCACAGAGGCCTACCCACGGCTTTCCTGCTCCGCCTGCTTGCACGCACAATATGCCGTTTGTTTTTTGTCATGGAGAATCTGGCACAGCCACCAATATGCCCTGCTCTCTTTTCTCTGCTTGGCAGGACACCCCGGGAGCAACATTTTGGCTCAAAATTGGCCTGTCCCAGTGCGGAGTGTTAACTCTCCACAGAGCTGGTTCAGGCCTGGGACACTAATTTTGCCATCCCTTTCTCCCTGTTGGTTTTTGTTTGTTTGTTTGTTTTTAAGTGATCGAAAGCTGCTATCGTTCTATTAAAAAAAATAACATCAGAAACACTCAGAGAAACGTATTATTGTTGAAATAATTCTGAAAATTTATTGGAAGAGCCTGGGCATCCTTGGGAAGGGCAAGTGTTGCAGCAGGAATCTTGTCACAGTTGTGGCTTCTTTTTATCTTGTCATTGGACTTCGTCTCCAGGGTAGAAACGGAACGTGGCTAAATCTCTGCTAAGAACTTCTTGAGGGAGCTTTCATACAGAAGGAGAGAATGAGTGACTCGAGGGAATAAAACAGAGGTGTCATCAACCTGTCAAGGCACTGGCGCGCTCAAAAGCAGCTGTCCTTGATTACTGTGTATTGCTCACATCATGGCTTAAAATTGGACTTGCTAAAAATAATACCACTATTTTAGAGCTAAATTGTCCCTTGGAAAAGATGCTAGCTTGAGGGACCTGGAGATGAGAACCTGTTTTGTTGAGGTTTTGTCAGCAAATGAAGCACAGGAGGATGTGTGTTAGCACTTCGGTATCCAGTGCAATCTGGTGATGTACAATACTTAGATGTCTTTACTGTTTTGCAGCACGCATATCCAGCCTTTCTCTAAATCAACACATTTTTTTGCTACAAAATATTGAAAAATCATTTTAATGTGTCATCTGTCAAATCCATGCTGGTCTTTTTTTTTGCCAAGGCATGGCCTCAGTTGAATATGCAATATGAGAACTTATTCCTATCAGGAAAAGCAGCGTGCAGAGCATATCCATCACCTTTGTCTTGTCAGCCAGGTAGCTGAGGTTTGCTGGGCAAAGAGTCTCATTTCTTGGTCCCAGTAACACCAAGTCCACAGATTTGATTTTAGCTCTGCTTTTCTTCATAGTGAGAGGAGACTTTTTTTCCTTCCAAGTTGGATTTCTGTGCCTGCCCATCCCTAACACTGAAAATGGGCTTCTTTCTTCATGCTCTGGCTTGTAGTCAGCTTGGGAATAGTCACCACGTTCTTACCAAATGGAGTCATGTTCCTTTCTAGTTCTGACAAAGGTCTCTGGATCGTTTTCTGTCTCAGGTTTGTCAGGTGTCACTGGTATCCGGCACATGTGAGAAGAAAGAAGGCACACCTCACTTTGGACAGACAATTTACTTAAGTTTCCTCAGTTTCAGTTCTCCTTGTTGTTTGCTATAAAGAGCTGTCTGGAAGAAACCGTGACACCTTCTGCCGCTCCCCTTCATGTAGATTTTAGTCTTTCTTTACATAAAATGTTCCTTTCATGTTTTTGAATTGCTGCTAGTCATGAACCAGAAACAACTTTGTAATGTAATTGTGATGCCTGAGCAGTTTCTTCGGCAGAAACTACAAAGAAATTGATTGAAATACATGTATGTAGTAAAGGTGGGTAAGTCTGCATTATGTCTGCCCTGAATTGGTTGGACACCAAGGAAGCTCCTATAATATTAATACCGTCATGTGGTAGACCGTGTATTTTCAATATTAAATCTGGTGCAGGGAGTGGTTATGGTGGAACCAAATGGAACAGCACAGTTTGAAAAGACAGTGTCCTGAAGCATGAAGGAGGCAAGTGAAGGGTTGGAGTGCCGTGTTCAGCGTGTGGATGCTGATCACAAGTGGTAAAAGATCTTAAACGGAAGTGCTCGTCTGTATACTGGTATCAAAGGGAAAAGAATGAACTCAAACATATCCTCACCCTCTTTGATGCTATATGACTTAAAGTATGTGCTGGCATTCAAGAGATGAAAGGTGAGACAAGGAAAAAAGTAGTTTTCATGCAAGAGATTTGCTATTAAGAGATTTTGCTTAAAGACTGAGGAGGTTGTTTTAAACACATCAAACTTTTGAACAGAAGAAAATGACCATATTTGATTTTACCCAACATTCATACAATTGTGCACAACAACCAAATATAATTAGTGTTTCGAAAGGCGAGATGCAGACATGCAAACTGGTTCTGGCTGGGCGGATGGGTTGCGGTGTGGGCCGGTCCCACAGCCAGGGCTGACAAGACCCCCTTAGAGGGGAGGGGTGTTCAGCCTCCCCTCTCTGCTGTCACAGGCTTTCCAGCCTGGAGCGAGTTTGCCTGCAGCTATCTTAGAGCCTGGTAGCTTCAAAAGCCATAGCCATTATGCTGAGATGCATGAAGATTTAAAGAAATTAATACAGATAGTATTAAAGTGGTTGGAATTTGCTCTTCTGGAGGCACCTCATGAAAAAAGGAGGAAAATACCAGTTTGTATTTATATTTGAGGCTTTTAAAATTAACGAAAGGCAACATTAAGACTTCGAATATTTTTATATTTGCCAAAACCAAATTTTGCACTTGTCTGTGTTTCTAAGCAAATATGAGCCTACAGTGAGCACTGTTGTATCCTCAGGATATTGTTTTCAAGTAGACTGTAAGGCTCAAAGGCATATGATCCAGAAATGGAAAATGTAGTATATTGGGCAAAGTTTGGGGGAATTTATTTTTTTTTAAGGCACAGATAGCTGGTTTTGTTCTAACCAATAGAGAAATAAGAAAGTGATTAAGGCCACGAATGCATTACTTTGGGGAAATCCTTGTTTGCAACCCCATTCTTCAAACCCTAAGTCCATGTCCTCCTGCGTCATGAAATCTTTTCCCCCCAAAACCTGGCCTATTTTGGAGCCACCATGTCACAGGGAATTACATCGTAGTGGTGTTCAGCATAATTGTTCCGCTTCTCCCTTGCTGCTGGTTGCAGGCTCTCATGCTGCTTACTTACTTTTAATATCTCTTAAGTTTTAGAGCTCCGTCTGTATGAAGCTCCGAGATGGACAGATGGACTCACACTTCTCATTTATGTTCTCACTTTGACTTTTCCAGATCTTTTCTGGTTGGGAAGAGAGCAAAGAGGGTGAAAAGACCCCTCTGCATATTTGCCCGGCAGTGTTTTGTGAGAAGTTTTGCTTGATGTTTTGGGGGTTTTGTTCCTTTGGTTGGTTTGATGGAAGAGATGGCTGTATTAATATGCAGGTAAAGCAGTGCCCGCGTGAGAAGCACATGTGGATGACCACAGTTCTGCAGTACTGAACGGAAGGTGGATTTTGTGGTGCAATAAGGAGGGACAAAACGTGTGCTGTGAGTGGAAAAGGGGATCTAATGCTACATAAATGAGTCGAGAAGTGAGCAGACAGATGCCTGATCCCTCGGTAAAGGAGATGGGAGGACAAAGTGGAGGCAGCAGTGAGTGCGAGGGAGGAGTGCGACGGGGGAGAGCAGTGCTGCAGCCTCACCTGGAGCCCTCTGCCCGCCCCGTCCTCAGCCTTAGCAGGTAAACTCATGCATATTCATAGTGATAGAAATAATAACAAGAATGAAAATTGGTAGCAAAATCAAATTAACGTGGTCTCCTGCAGCAGAAATATTTACCCGATATGTCCTGCCAGTTACAGAGATTGGCATTAAACCTAGACATTACCTCATCTTCCTGGGCAGACAGCCTATTTCTATGCTAAGCAAGTCTGCAGGAGTGAACAACTGAATACCTGCCTGATTAGCTGTGCGGCAGCAGATCTTGGTTAGAAGCTATTTCCCTTAGCGCTTTCTCTCTCTTTTGCTCGCCCGCTTGCTCTCTGCAAGGTTTGTCACCGTGCATTATCAGACTATGTTTTTCATCTTGAAGGGCACGTTGCAGGGGAGATCGGCCAGACAGGTGGGCTAGGATAAATGCTGAACCAAATCTGAAAGGTCAAGAAGAACAGAAGGAGAAAAAGGAAAGCGTGTATATATGTATCTCCCTCCCCGTCTCTGCATGTGTCTGTGCCAGCTAGGTGAAACTGGATTAATGAGGAAGGGAGAGATAAGTGCTAAGAGGATTGTGCTATAAAAGGAGATTTTGGGTTTTGAGAATAGACGAGGGTTTCTTTATGAAAACTTTAATTGGCTACCTTAGATCATTTCTTTAGCTTTGTTCCTGGGTGGCAAATCATAAGTTTCCTGCTGGGTGTAAAATCATAGCATAATTATGATAGTTGGCCTGTGTAGAGTGTCTTCTATCACAGACTCCCAGCACGCTGTATATTCCTTAAAAAATTAAGCCTCAATGTATTTGAGACGAGCAGTCTGACAAGTAGCAATAAAAATAGTAATAGGAAAAATAACAAAGTGGAAGAAAAAGTATCTTCAGCAACAACAACAGTTGATTTTACTGCAGCATCTTTAAAAGAGCATCATACTATCCACCTGCTTGGCTACTGGTACTTCTTTTTCCATAGCAAGGTTCCAGGAATCCAGAATACAATATCACTGTTACTGGTTTGTTCAAGTCCTCACAGTAATGCCTTTGTGCTTTCAAAAGCCACAGATGTCTGTAGGTCACGCCTTTACTTTTGTGTTGGCGTGCCAACATTTTCCCATCTATTTCCAGGTCATACCTGTACGAAGCTGGCCACCCAGCCACCTCTGTGCTTTTTCTTCATTTGGCTCCATTGCTCTTGTTTTCAGGAAGACGTGGAGAAAAGTCACAGTGAAATTAAGCTTTTTGTTCTCCTGCTTTGATGTTCAGAAATCTGAACTTATTCTGCACAAGGCTGGTATTTATGGAGTAGATTTCTCATCTGTTTCGATGAGTGGATGCATTTCTAAACTGCAGTCAGCTTAACTGTTGAAAACAGTGAGAAACTACCTCCTGGAGACAAGGCCTGAATTGATTGGCATATTCCACCTTCTTCTGTCTTGCCAAAACACAGGTGTATTCTGCTGGACCTGCTCTTCCAGGTGGCCAAGCTCTGGAAGTTAACTTTGCTCCTTCTCACAGTTACTGGTCCTAATTCGGAGAAAGTGTATTGCTGAAACATGCGTCTCTCTCCTGGAAATGGGAAGGGGACTGGAGATGTGGAGCCCTGCACCACCAGACTTGCTTAATGGCTGAGTTATTTTCCAGCAAAGGAGTTCTTCTGTTCATAAGCAACAGCAAGTTGCTGCCTCCTGAGTGTCTTAAAGGAGGAGAAAGCCTTTATGAAAAAAAAACCTGTATTTTTTAACCACAGTGATAAAGACACTGTAAAAACACAGAAGTGGACACCGATTCTCCACTCCCTAATTATTGACACAAAGCTGAACGTTTTAATTTGTAAGGCTGTCATTTTGGGTTACTGGCAATTAAATTTCTGATAGAAGTGTTAAAGAAAGCTCACAAAGGAGTAGGGATCCAGATGCTCAACCTTGCTTATGGGGATTTTGTCATTATTTTCAATTACATTCCTTGAAACAGTAGCACCATCTTATAGTGAGGCTTTAAGAGGCAGTAGCCTGAAAGTGGTGTCATCGGCAAAAAGGGAAGCAGTGTCCTGACATTGCACAAGGGAACAGCTCATGGCCCTCTGGAGCAGGAAAGGAAAAGGATGTTTGCGTGATCTCGGTAAACTATGTCAAAGTTCTGCATTTCGTCAAAATATCTGGGGGAGGTCACTGACCTAATTGTTGGGTTTTTTTTTCTCAGCCATATAAAAGATAATCAAATTCTGCAGCGTTCCTGTATTTCCCATACTACATAGTCAAAAAAGGGCACTCTCCTGTTGCTAGTGATTTGGCCTAGTTTGGCGTAGGCTGAAGACCCCGAACATGTTTCAGATAGGTTATTAAAGTGGTAAAAGATTTGCAAAGTCACATTGTCCTCTTTAAGAAAGGACAAGCAGACCTCTGAGATATTTCTGGATGTTAATTTTTAGCTAAATTATAGAAGTCATTTGGCTTCTTGATTTAAGAATTTCATCTTTCATAGCGTCAGGGCCAACCAGTGTGATGGAAGATCGAGCTGCCTGAGTTATCAAAGTATACAAGCATTAGCTTGTCAGATAGGAGAAGCGCTTGTACTCTACACATGAGTTTGAAGGAGTCATCTCTACAACCCTTGTGCCTCTAGGCAGGAATGACTAACAGAAGAAGAAAAAAGTAGCTCATTTCTGAAATAAAGTGGCATTTTCCATTCTGTCATCCATTGATGAGAAGAATGGACATTGGGTTATGACCCTGCTCTCCAAATTTTTCTCAAGGGAAAAGAGAAGCAGAACATAATCTTCATTTTTTTCAGAATATTTCCTCACTTAAGGCAAAAGCAAGAACATCATTGCTTAAGACGTGACAGAAAGCATTATGTAGTTTCAGTAGTCATGTACAGTGCCAGCACAACCTGTGCTGCTTTTTGGCCAGTGACTGTTCAAGAGTGAGCAAAATTTTTTAGGTACGTCCCCAAGTAAATTTTCCTTTTAAAACCCAGAGCTCAGACAAAAAAAGTGTAAGCCATTGGTTACAAAACTCTTATTTAGCAAGCATGTTTGTTTCTACTCAAAAAAAAAGAGAAGGATCTAGAATTGTTCTGTGGCTTATCTTTTGGCCTGACAATTTATATCTTCATCTAAATTGGAAATTCAGCAGGTTGCTAGCAGGGAGGTATGGTAGATTCCAGGATACTTTATCTTATCAGCAATCTCTGCCTGTGTCAACATGACAAAACAGTGCTGGCACTGTATACCTGGTGGCAAATGGAGTTACTTCCTCTTTAATAAATATTATCAAAGGCCTTGAACTCCTAGATCCGTTGAATGAATGGTGTGATCTCTGCGTTAAGCAGATGTATCCTTTCACACAATGATTATAAACTCCTGAGCCTCCACCCCTGCCCTGAACTGTGATCTCTGAGTTTTCGTGACTTAGATTTTTTCATTAATTTTACCTCTTCCTTACAAATACTATGATCTTACTCCATAATGATATTTACCCTAGGATATTATGCCATTAAAACGTAACAACTATCCTGTTTTACTTACATAAACAGGTAAAATATAGATCAGTCAATAAATAAGGAAGAAACAAAGTGCAAAACTTCCTTTTTTTCTTTTGTAATAGCGATCCCATTAGAAGTTTTCAAATGGATAGGCAATGTAACTTCAGTTCTTTAGCTTGCTGTTGTCATCTACCTACCAGCAGTTCAGATCATACACTACTTTGGATATTGGTAATCTGATTTTGCCAGTTCCTTATTGTTTTAGTGATAAAATTGCAAATCCAAATAAACAAAGTCTCTTGGCTTATTGCATTAGAACACAAAACTAAAGTGTTTCCTGTGTGTCTTTTGCAAGAGAAGCGATTTTTTGAGTATTGTTGAATGGCTTGAACTTAAATATTGTCGTGTGCTTTTGCAGACAGAGGTGGAACGGGCAGAGCTGAGCTCTGTGAAAAGGCTGCCCAGTCTCTGCTTGCCGTGCTGCGCCAGCCACATCCAGGTCTCATGTTGGGGGGCTACCGAGGAAGAGGCAGGATCCCCAACATACTGAATTTTGAGCTGGTTCGCAGCTGCTGAGGGGCTGGTGTTTGGGGAGCCGCGGTGCCCGCGCTGCGCCGTGTGCTCAGCAGCGTTGTCTGAGGTCCAGCACAGGCGGGGAGCGAGTGTGAGAAGGTTCCTCCAGCTGCTGGCAGAGATGCTGGGCTGCTCTCCCTGGGGTCAGGGCTGCTGAGCGTGTCCCTGCTGAGCCAGGAGCTCTGGCTGACTTTCTTTCTCCACAAAGCTCAAAACTACTTTTTTTTTTTTTTTTTAGCAGAGTACAGTGTTTACCAGATGCTGCTAAGCTCTGGATATTTTCGTCTGGTAATGCTTCTGACAGANAAGAAGTTTCTCCTCATATTTAAGTGGAACCTCCTGTGAGAATTATTAATTGTGAGAATTATTAATTATTATAATTATTGTGTACTAAAGCCACTGCAAAACATTTTTTTCCTGTTGAAAATTCCCAAAGAAATAAGGCTTCAGTGGCTGTGAACACTGTGTGTGTGTGCATGTAGACGTTCATTTGCTTGTTTGCCTACCTGCTTCTCACCCCTCCGCAACAACTTTGGAACTAAGAGTTCCCTGAAAGAGGAACAGGTCTTCGAGATGTGATGGTTTTTTTCCAAAGTGAGAAGCAGGTGAAAGAGAAAGACCTCATTAATGAACCCATTGAAAGAAAAGCTGCAGGAAGAGCCAGTGACCAGTCAGCACCAGAGTCTGTGTGAGAAAGGGCTGGTATCACAGGGTTGGTATGGATGCTTCAGTTCCTGAAGAACTTTTTTTAGTGCTTACATCCTCCTGGACATCAGCAGTCCAATCAGATGTCATTAGTGTTGCTGTTCACAGACCCGTGTGTGATTTTAACATTTCTTTTGAAGGACGCGTAGGGTGGATGAATCCTGCCATGTCGGCGTCTTCAGAGTTGTACGCTCTCCATAGCAAAATAGTGTGTGTAATAGCCATGTAGACTTGCCTGCACATTTAATCAAAGCTCTTCAGCAAGGCAGAGTTGCTGCTGCCTGTAAAAGCTCAAAGATGCTTCTCCTTTCATATCCATTTACTTCTTGTCTTTACAAATCAGCCAGGAAATGAACTTGCCAAGTTGAGTCAGTTGTCATGGGCCGTGTTGTGGTCATCTTTGCTGCCGGAGATAGATTGGGACCTCAGATTCCTTTAACATAAGCCAAAGAGCCTTCAAGATGGCAATTGATTTCAGTTACTTCCAATTAAAGATGGATTTGAATTGCGAATTCAGGAAAAAAAACCCCTATATTTTGGCCACACTGGTTTTGGCGGGAAGAGAAGGGGGAAGTGATGCCAGAGTCCGAGTGTCCTTTTTTCCTACTGAGGTGTTTCAGGTATAGCTCTGGTGAACTGATTTTTGCTTCACAAGATCTATTGTAGATTTTTGGTTTTGTTCGTATTTCTGTATCTTGTAGTTAAGAACAAAGATTCTATTTTTATGTAATGCAAATACTGAAGGACAATATGTAAGGTTGTACTAGTATTTTTTTTCTTAAGCTTTAAAACTTGGCAGAATAGCTAGATAAATTATGTTATGGTACAGAAATCAGAATTTTATTGAAGTGGTTTTGCAATATCCTTTCTACTTAGATACAACAAAGAGGAAACAAGAAATATGAGCTAAATGTCTTAGCTTTTACTCACCATTAAGGTGGTCATGTTAGTTCATGTAAGAATTTATATGTGTATATTTCTAGGACCTGATTTTAGTTGCCATTTTAGCAAATTTTGAAAGCCCGGTTTAGTTACTGAAACGCGTTAGTTTTGTCTCTAACCAAAGCTGGGCAATATTTTTTAACAGTAGTAGTAAGAATGCAGCATAAAAGAAGAGGCATCAGCCTTAGGGAATTTTCCTCTGCTAAAGGGCTGCCCAAAATGTTGATTTTATTTTTCTCACTGAGTTTTTTCAAGTCTGGAGATTAATGACGTTATTTGGGCTGTATTTTCTGATGTTAAGAGGCTATGGAATGTACCTTGAGAGATGCTTAAAAATAGTCTAAATTGAATTCATATTAAAAGGTGGATGTTGAGTGGGAGATTAAGTAAGGAAATCATACTTTAAGTATGGAAAGCATACTTTTCATAAACTCTTTTGATTTATGGAAAATTAATAAGTAATAATTGGCACAACCTTAAGTGTTCATATTTCTCAGCCTACTCACAGTGTGTATCTGCCTCCATGTACACACAGCTGTGTGTGGAATGCCAACCATCGCTATCCTTGCTCAAATAAAACTGTTTGCTCACAAGAGGATTTAATGAATTCCCCAAAGACCAGGGTCATACACTTTAGTATGGATAGAAGGCGAAGCTGCTTCCTGTAGCAGATTTTTTCTGTATCGTGCAGTGTTTGAGAATAGGTAAGAGGGGTTGTGTGGTGCTGGGAACATTGTAAATAGCAGATATGAATAGATACAGGTATGTGCATGTGTTTTGGTGGTCATACATACCTGAGACTTTGCGTATCTGTGAATAAGAGTCACTTCCAGCTTTCTGCGACTTTTTGGATTTCAAGCCAAGAGTTTTTATGCACCTTGACCTTGTGCAAGTCATTGCTCTTTGCGTAACACAGCAGATATACAGACAAATGATGATGTGTTGAATGTGACTGTTTAACAAGGATAATTGAAACATCTTCTTATCTTGAAGCTCTTAATATAATTTGCAAATAGCAATTTAACTACCATAATAACGCTGTCAAAGTGGGGTTGACATCGTTTTGCCCCTCTTTTTTTAAATGGTAGATGGAATGAGACATTAAAAGGTTGTGTTTTCCTGTGTTCTGCAAGTAATCATCATTAAAGTTGGAATCCAGAGCTTTTAATTGCAAAACCATTACAAAATTATTTAGACCATAATTAATGTATGCACTTACTTGATTCAGCTGTGAACACTGTTATGTCCTTATACGTGTTATGCAGTGTTGAAATGCAGTTAGATAAAGCGGTAGTGTATTAGTAGGGAAAGTCTCCGTAGAGGGAAAGGCAAAATACCATGTCATATTGGCACACTGCTTTCCAACCTGACTTTTGACTTAGCACATCTACTTAATTGAAGGGCTGCATCTTAAATTTCCTCCTCTGTATACAAAGACAATGGTGTGTCATGATGCGAATGAAATGAAATGAAAAATGTGTGGCTGGCTGTGCAGTTGGGTTCACATTGCCTGCATTTCAGTAATTTCAGATTTGAATACCGGATCTTAAGACTCCTCTGATGCTCTTTGGAACTGAAGAAAGTCTCCTGGCCAAAATCCTAAAGGATTCACTCTATAAGTACAATTAAAACAAGCATCAGACTGGAACAGGGGGGTGAAGACAAATATTCTGCTTATGAAAACAGAAAACTGGTTCCATTCGTGTAGGGCCAAAGTGTTGGGACTGTAGGCCCCAGTGTTTGTACGTGGTAAGTATGTGGCTGTTCAGAGCAACCATGTCTTGCAAATACTTTTCTTCCATTTGTTAAATGTGTTTTAGGCTCTGAAAGGCTCAGGCACAGGGAAAGGGAGGAGAGGGGAGTGATTGTAACAGATATTAGAACTTGCACCTTCTTTTTTGCTCAAAGCTGAACGAAGAGACCTTGCAAATCACAAAATGCCAGAGTGTTAGAAAACATTCATGCTACCAAAAGTGTAATAAAATTTGATTACTAAAGCAGTAAAATGGTGAATTATCCTGGTTGCTGAAGTTCCAGGGAAGGATCGAAATTGTGTTTGATCGCAGACCTTTATATCCCATGCCTTTTCCTTTTTATTTGCTCATCAAAGCAAGACTGCACAAAAATTACGTGACTTAGGCACAATATTATAAATACTAGTCTGCAGTCACCCACGGCACAGTGATGCGATCTCTGTCATAACTACACACTGGGTAAAAAAGCATCTTAGCACTGAAAGCAGTCCAGGAAGATTAGATGCATCATGAATGGTGAAGACAATTTCAGATACTTTCGTTGTCGATTAACTGGAAGCATTTCCCTTCTCAGAAGGAAAGGGAGCAGAATGCTTCAGACAGGGATTTTGTTGCCAGATTTTGTAGTGTCTAGTTTTCGAGTTGTAGTAACATATGGGACTTTGGAGAGCTTGAGGGACAACTCACCTCCCTTCACATTGTCGTAAGGATCATGCTACCACATGTCCAGAGGTGTGGCTTGCACATGGTGGGTTAGTAAAACAGTAGAGAGATTATAAAACGTGAGTCTATAAACAATAGATAAGTCTAAACGTTTCTTTTGAAATTTTCTTGGTTGAAATGTTTATTGACATATGCCTGGCTGTTTCAGGTTTATTTTTTGTTAATTAAGATGGTAGTAAAAACAGCCACTAAAAGGAAATTTGAAATCACTGAATGATCACGGTAATATACCTCAATGCTATGCATGTGGGTACAGATGAACAGTGCAGACTCTATTGACCCTGACAGTTACTATATCCATCCAATTCGGGTTTAAATTATCCAGCATTTTCACAGAGAAAGAGAAATTTCATTACCAAGTAGAGCTGGGATCCAAATGTCTGTTAAGACACTTCTGTCTGGATATGTGGGTGTGCAATCCTGGTATTGGCAACTCGTCCTTTCCAGATGAATTTCCAGGACTGTTCTGGAAGCCCCAGACCTGGCGTGTTATTTAGTGCAGACTCATCGGAGCTAGTAAGAGCGTATAGCCCCGTGACGCTTCCGCTGGGGACAAGTTGCGCCGTGTCTGGGTGGGTCAGTTTTAGTGGTTAGGTCTCCTGCTGGCATTTAGACATTGGCAGACACAAGTATCAGAGGGGACACAAGGCAGAAGGATCATCAAAAGCAAAACCAGAGTCACCACGTCGTGCAGCAACGCACAGTCTGGAATGACGAGCATGTGAGGCGTTGAGAGAGAGACTAGTGCACGTGTTGGGCATCAAACGAGGTCCACGACAAGTGCAGGGTTTTGTCTGGAGCAGGGTTGACTTCTTCCTTTGGACCCTCATCAGCTCACTAACTCCTCTTGCAGGAGTCAGTCGGTCAAGACTGGTTCCTAGTAGTGGTCAGGAATGGTCCGCATTGCAGAACTCGAAAGGAGCCGGCAGCAGATAACCCACCTGAGTCACTCAGGGTGCTGCCAGTGCCTTGCTGGTTGTCCTTGCGACCAGACATTTCCTCCAAGTGACGACGGAGAGGCAGCTGCGGATGGTTGGATGTTGGTATCTGATCTCGCTGACATCTCTTTGCCAGAAGAGTGTTTGATGCCAGTTCCAGGAGGTCAGTTTCTTCAGAAGTGACGTGTGTAGGTACCAGCTTTCGGACTGGCCACGGCAGCTTGATGGAAACACACTTGGTTCCTGTGCATTTGAAATCCCTGCTAGGTTACAGGCATTTGCAAATCTGCATGAATAAGCAGTATGATATGGAACAGTTGTTTAGAAAAGTTTGTTGAGTTTTTTGAAGTTTGTTCTTAATACCAGAAACTGGTTTCTGCTAGCAAAACAAGGGATTAAATTCTGTATTATAATACTAGAAACAAATTTTCAGAAAGAGAAATGCAATAAACCACATCAGGAACACTGCAGTAGCTGTTACGCAGGACCTTTCAGGTATAAATTAGCTATGGAAGCCGAGAAGCAGCTCAGCACCGAGTTCCCTTCCAGGGCGCTGTTTTCCCAGGAATACCCAGGGAGTTCCTGGTTACTGCCAAGTGGAAAAGAAGCAGCAAGCTGTCTCCTGAGCTTCATCAAACTTCCCCTGTAACTTGCTGCACCGCAGCTCTGTTCGGATGGTGCCTGCGAGTAAGCAAATGAAACGTTTGTTAAACTTGTTTGGTATTAAGTTGGTACATGCAAAAAGTCCCTTGGAATGATAATTTCCCATTTTTGGTTTCCTTTCCTGCCTAGGGAGGTAATTGAAGTGCAGTTTTACCTGGGTATCCTGCATGATAAAGGTATTAAAAAAAAACAAACTTCATGGCTTTCCAGTGTCATACAGACTATTCATGTTAAAAAACGATAGTCTAGGAAAGCGTGAGGGAGTGGCGATTACAGCATCTTATGCCTCCCCCTTTAATTCTGCGGTCTTGCCTTTGGTCAAGAGAAGCTCTGTACTGAGAATGAATGCAGATAATTAACACAATTTCTCCTCTGTTATCTAAAAGAGTGGATACCAAAGTATTCATCTGGTTAACACCTTACTACCTCTGATTTATCTATAGTATTCAGCCTCAGCTTTAAAAAAACAAAAGTGGAGGGGGGGGGAACAGCATCACACTGTTTTTTGACCACTTTTACCATGTGTATATGTTTATCATGATGTAGTTGTTTTCGTGGGTGATTTCCTTCTTGACATACTCTCTTTCTATAAAGAATTCTGTGAATTTAGTGTGAATAAAGTAGCTTCATCGCCCTCCATAAGAATTTATTGGGATTGTTACTTTTTTGTGTGGCTTTTTTTTGGATGGAGGAGGTAGGATAGATGGCATCCCTACAGAACAGAACTAAGGTGTTTCTGTTCTGTCAGCTGTGCATTTCCACAGTGTTTAAACATACAGATTTCATGTCAAACTTGATCTCTAAATTTCTGTGCTTTCTAAATGTGCTGCTGCTAACAGTGCCCTTTTTTTTTTTTAACTTCCCTCTTTTTTCCTCTTAAAAACTGCATTTATGTTCTCTCAACCTTAACTCTAAGTCAAATGTCTTCCTTTTGTTTGGAAAAGTGTGGTGTATTAGAAATGCATCTGAGGCATATATTATGAAAGCTAATGCGTTGGGGAGAGGAAAGGGGGCAAAGCATGTGTGTATATGTCATTACAATAATTTACAAAATGCTTTGCTTTGAAAATCTAAACCTTATTCAAATGTAGGTTGCGTAGTCGTCTTCTGATTTTTCCAAGATCTTACCCTGTAGCTTTTTTCCTGTACACGTAGAGACTCCCCAAAGAAGTGTAAAATAGCTTTGTGTGTGTATATGAATTGTTTTTTCTTCTATTTAAACCAGCTGTCTTTAAAAGCACTCAATACAATTTATTAGGTCACTGAGAAGCTAGGCACTGCTTATTCTGTATTTGAGGAAAAAAAAAAGTTTTATTAAAGACACATCTGATTGGGTTTGGGTTGCTTAGCAGGTTAACCTATTGATGGTAGTATATGAAGACGTCTTGAGGGGGGAAGGAGAACAGGTCTGTGTTACCCATCTGTGGGCTGTCGAGGTCTCTTTGATTTAGCAGCCAAAGCTGAATTTTGTCTGGTGCGATGCACGCTTGTATCCTAATGTCCCTTACTTTTCTGTAAGGGTATTGCAGTCTGGTTTTAGAAGTAGAAAAAGGACAAAAGATATAAAAGCTTGCAATTTCATGGTTTTAATCCAGTTTTTAATATTTTCTGAGGCATCTACTTGCTTTTTATTGAATTTAAACAACTTGGATTTTTGTTCCTAATTAATCTCGGTATATTCCTTTCAGTTTTCAGGCTGTCGCAGTGCTATTCTGCAAGTACCCAAATTGCATCACAGCATAGTTGCAGCACCACAAAATCCAGTCATTTCCGTTAATATAATTTTGTATACGTAATGCGCTAGATTTTTTTTTTTCTTATTTGCTCGTCTTTCCTGTCCTCACATCTACCTACATCTACGTATCTATCAGATACGTCTTGGTGATTTGTTCCAAGACAGTGACTCTTTATGCCATTCTCACCATATCTGAGGACACGCGTGTCTTCAGGCAGCGTGGGGGAGACAGGGAGAAGCTGTGGTTTAAGTACTCCAGCTCTCTTTAGCTGAGAGAGTAAGTTTTCAGGAGGTTTTCCTTCTGCTGCGTGTTAAAACAGATAAGGCTTGTCTGTCTTTCAAGGCTGGACAAATAAGTAGGGAGCTGTAATTGTTTTTCTGACTCTCCTTCCTGCTGAACCAAGCAGAAATTTTATAGCGGTGAGAATCTGACCCATTATTTTGAATAGTAATGTTAATTGTACCTCATCATCCATTACCTAATTCACGTCATGCTTTATTTTGCTCAGTTTAAATTATCATTCAGATTTGGTTAACCCAGGAATGCAGAGCAGTGACATTAAATACTTGGTTAATTTGATCATCTTCGGATTCAGCAAACCGACCTTTATCAATAACAGAATGTTGGAGTGGCTGCAGCATTCTTTCAGCATCATATAATTTTTATAGACTTGATTGCTCATATTAGTGCTTTTTTGGTATATTTCTTCCCATTTGGTCCCAGGAGAAATTTCAAGTTGAAGTAGTAGAGTAAGTAATATTTTCAAGTGCTTCAAATTCTAGAGAAATAGACCCGTTTCACTTCTTTTTTGTAGTTGTTCATTTGCATATCCAAAAGAAAAGCATAGGTGCGGTTAAATAACCGTGTATATCCTTCAGGAGTTTTTAAAAGTTCTTTCACTCCACCCAGTCAGAAACCCTTTTGGTAAGCAGCAGCTCTTCCATGATGCACAATGGATCCCCCAGTTCCTCCTTCAAACAAAACATGAGTTTACATTTGCTTTTACTTTCTTGCACTTGATATGGTATTAATGCTCTACTATGCTTTAACACAGCCCATATGCAAACTGGGCTATAAAATTAGATGACCATTCTTGCAGTGATTTGTCTGCCTAAATTCTTACAGTATATCCATTACCCGAGTCACCTCATTGCCTTTCTGGGAGTCTATCAAAGAACTGACAGCTTTATTAGAGGGATTGCAAAAACTTGTTTGTCTCCGTTTCCTGAAATACTGTCTATCAGTATGGACCCTCCTGGTCTTGATGAGCTTTACAGAACTTAGGTGGCAACCCATCATCACCCAGCATCTTGCCAGTCCTGAAGGACTTGATAGCTTTGCTGGTTTTCATCTTGTGAAAAGCTTTGCACTTCATTGGTAATAGCTGCTATGTCGGGTTCATTCTGGCAAATATGCTGGCAGATTAGAGTGATTATCATAATAGGATGTGTATGATTTGGGGGGCAAAAAAACCCTGCAAACTGCTGACTGTATGAAGAGTTTCAGCAAATAATTTCTCATCCACAAGTAAAGTACTTTTGTTGGTACAGTGTGGTTTACGCTGAGCTGATGATAATTTTCTTGCTTGCTTCTCACACTAACTCTGCTTAGTATGTGTTAGAACTTTTTGGTAAAATCATAGCTTGAGTTACTACTTAGTCCTGGCAGAGTGCTATGGTATTGTGCTTGGCATCTCTTTTTTAACATGAAATACTCTATGGATGTCTCAAACTCCCAAATACTCTGTCTTCAGTAGTCTTAGAGCTGTCTGTTTGAGATTAATCTTATGTCCCACTTCTGAATATACAAATTCTTGAAGTCTGTACATTGGGAGCTAGGTGGAACTTAAAGGTTGATGTAGACTGAATGGAAACTGGGAATCTACAACATGGTGAACCCTACAGACCTACAGATCCTGATGCATATGTGAAGTAACTAAGCCAAGCCCAGGCCATTTCGGCTGGTAGGCTCATCATCAGCCTTTCTCTTTCTTTCTGGCACGTGTTTTCTCTCCTTCAGCTGGCTGTGGGGAAATGCTGTGGCCAGTTCCGAGGAGCTGCTGTGGTGTTTCAGCCACATTCAGGAAACGTTCTCCTCAGTTTTGAGGAATTGAGGCCTGTCTTGGATTCATTTACCACCGATGTGAAATAACAGTGAAAGTCTGCCAGAGAGACTGAGATCTGAGTCAGGCCCTGAAGCCTAAGAGCTGCAAGGAGGACAGATCCAGGCTCTTTCCAGTGGTGCCCAGTGCCAGGTCCAGAGGCAATGGGCACAACCTGAAACACAGGAGATTCCTTCCGAACATCAGGAAACACTTTTCTACTGTGAGGGTGACTGAGCACTGGCACAGGTTGTTCATGGAGACTGAGGAGTCTCCATCCTTGGAGATATTCAGAAGGTGCCTGAAAATGGTCCTGAGCAACTGGCCCTGGGTGGCCCAGCTTGAGCAGAGGGTTGGGCTCAGCTGACCTCCAGAGGTGCCTTCCAACCTCAGCTGCCCTATGAGTCTGTGATCCATGGAATATTACATGCTGGGATGCACAACAATAGCATCATGATTACTCGGTTACTCACAAACTCTTATTTTTTAATTTCAAGCCCAAAGTCCAAACTTATGAGTACTAATTCTTCTGTTTTCTCTTTCCACGCAATGTGTTTGTAGCTCATGCAGCTACTGCACTTAAAACAACAAGGTCAAGCCGATACATGGTATGGGTCTGAAAAAAGGTGAAGGAATGTAAAAGTCAAATCAAAACTACCCCTTATTTACAATAAATACCCTCTTTTTAATAGGAGCTCCTATTAAGCTTTTGAATTTTCTCTTTTGTCTACATGATTGTTTTGTATATATATAATTAATTGAGTGGCTGAGCTTTTCTTTAAAAAACAATGGCATTTTTTCACATCAGGCCGATAGCAAGGAAATGCTGCAGAAAGTCACGGGAGCCTCAGAACACAACCTTGTTTTGGTTTTGGGATAGAGTTACGTGGAATTACAGCTGCAAGAAGAGTCTCAGACCAATTAGAAATTTTTCCAAACATCTTCTGTTTCTATCCACCTTCTCATCTAGCTAAAGTTCAGCTTCATGTTTCAACTACTGCCATGTACTTTTCTCTTGCCGTGACAAACGCAGTCTTGCTCATAACCATGGCAAATGCTTCTGCAAAGATTGTTGTCCCAGCTTGTCACTGAAGTTGGTGATGAACGCTGGCATCACTGGTTGATCAGAAACAGGATATTTCAGTGAGAAATTAGATATGATAGGTAGGAAATGAATAGGTCTTGAAAGCAAAGGCAAACAATTTATGTGCTAGAGATTTTGTTATAAAGAGGAGCAGGTAGAAGGATTAGAAGAGTGACATGGGCAAACTTTCCTTAGCTTTTTACTTTCAACACCCAGGCTCTTTCTTGAAAGCTCCTGTAAACATCCCCTGGGCACTCACAGTATCCATCTCAGAAGTCTCCCTTGCTGTTGTGTCTGCAGAAAATTGGCAACGATGAGCTTACGGTGTTATTCTCACTTAAATCATTTGATGGTTTCCTTGCACTCTTGCTCTCTTTTAATATTCATCTGCTTGTGTGTTCTCGTAGACCGCAGGGCTCACGCAGGTGAAGAAGGGAGCCTTTTGCTGGCAGCCCTCTCAGGAACAAGGCTTATTCGTCAGACTTTGTACACTGGAACCGTCAACCCCTATCTAACCCCTCCAACATTTTTGGCAACGTGTTTGCCAAGTGACCCAGCCTTAAAATTAACTTGATGCCCTCTTCCGTAATTCTTGCCCCAGTCCAGCAGTCCCTACCAATGCTTTGCTTGGCAGTCTGTTGTAAAGTCTGGACCGCTCTTCTCTGATTAGTCTCTGCAGCCTTTTCCTTAGCCATAACCCCTGCTGTACAGCCATCTGTCTGGCTCAATGATACTTTTTCCCTTGTAAATCCCTCTCCATCCCTGGTGGGTTGTGTAAATCATTTAGCACGCTGCTTGTTGTACAGCTCTTTCCTAAGCATATAAAGGAAGACAAAAGATGGAGATTTCAGTACACAGTTGAGCCAATGGATGCAGCAGGAGGGGGTATGCAACAAGGCAGTGGGAATAGGTTATGGATAAGGAACACTGGCGTCCTGCAGCCTGAGAAAGATAGTCAATCTCAACTCCCCGTGAGGCAGATTAAGAGGAATCAGGAATACTAGAGCTTTCTCCCCTTGCAAAGCCACTTCTGGCTTGAAAAGATGGGGTTTTTTTTAGCTCACAGGCATCACTGTATAGGAATAGCTGAACTCTTTTTTCCAGATTATTTCAACAGCGCAATCACTTGTCATCAGCACTGGAGTAGCTCGTACACCCTGGTGGCCATTGGGCTGACTGGATGCAGAAGGACATGGGTGTTCGTGTACTGGACGACTCTGAACCAAGCCGCCCTCTCCCTAAGTTAGCACCGTAGCGTCCCAAAGGGCTTGCACTGAACAGCTGGAGAGTCCTGACGGCCCAGCGTGATCCCTGGGGTGTGCTCCACCTTCCCACTGTGTGTTTAGTGGGACCCTCTTTGCAGGGTGCCAGAACCACAGGGTGTCAAGCTCCCGCTGTGAGTTTGTCCTGTGGCTGGAGAGGTGGCCAAGCACTTGTGTCTTGTCAGTTTTAGCATTCTGGGGCAGGTTGGAGTGGTGCTACGCTGGTCTGGTAGAGATGAAAACTCTTTCTGGAAGGCCCTGGGCCCACCTACTCGCCTTTCTCATCATTTATGTAGTCATGCAGATACCAAGCAGCTGGATGAGAGGGGAAATGCCCCCTGGTTATCCATAAGTGAACCATCCCGGTTTCAGAGGAATGTTTCAGGGGAAAAAAACCACAAGTGCTCCATATTAAGCTTCAGCTTCATTTCTCATCATTATTGGCTTAAACCCAGGAGTCAGATGCTTAATATTCTTGCTGAATCTTTAACTGTTGTAACTCTGGATAGCCTTCTGATCTGTACAGATGTCATCATACGCTTTGTGAAATTCTTACCCTCAGCAGCCTGTAACAGCCAATTCTACCGTCATCTGCATATTGCAGGCGAAAGTGTTTCCTTTTATGAAAGCAGTCAACACTGTTTCTCAAGGCCTGGTAAGCCAAGGTTTAGATTTGATCGAGTTGTAAATTGCTCAGTGTCAGGATTTGTAAAGACTGCAGACCAGGTCCTAGAATGGCACGGCTCTGTGCACCTAGAATTCACTTCCTTACAGTCATGGTATTTTTTGGTATTTTTCATACCTAAAATAGTGAACATTAGTCTTCACAACATGGAAAAGCAGAAGACTCCTCTGTTTTGTATCAGTGAAGCTTAGGAAGGATAGGGGGAATTAGCAGAACGTGGAAGAAGGTTCCACCTTCCAGCTAGGGTTGTTGGTCTGTTAAATGATGTGGGTAGACTTCAAATCAGGGGACTCTTTAAAACTACGCAAAACACCTAACTCAAGCTATTTCACAGAGGATTGATTCTAATTATTAACAACCTGATGAATATCTTAGATGAACATTTGGAAGGAAAATTGACTGAAATAGTTAAATCAAGAGTGCCCTGACTGCCGAAGTTTCACCTGAGCTTACGGACGTCCTGTTGTTTCATGTTAATCAATACAGGTGAAGGCACACTAAGCTTTGGTTTAGAAGAACAGCATTGGTGTAGATGTTCCTGCTGTGTTCCATGATTTTGTAGCAACTGTGATGCACTCAGGTTTTTGTGGTTTAAAAGGTTATAAACAGTAAGACTTTAAACATTTTTGTTGACAACATAATATAGAATAGAATAAAATTTGTTGCATCAGAGAGGTCCTAGTACAGTATATGTGGATGTTAACCTAAACTGTCTGTGACATAAGGTCTCTTCTTACTAGATGAGTGAATCATTGTCTAGGATATGCTAAAATTCCTTTGATACTTTACTGACAAAATTGAATCTTATATCAAGTACAGTTACCACTATGCTGAAGAATTAATTTGATATCATTATTTCCTAAGTTATGGCGTGCTTAATTTTGTCTGTGTAGCTCAGAGTCAAAAGGAGCTGCAGATGTGTTACGGGAGCTGAAACTATGTGCTGAGTTAGGACATGATCCGTGCCTGGGAAGCGTGACTGGGTCCTGTGGGAAGACTAGGAAGCCAAATAGTCCTTAAATATTCATTTGGCTTGAGCCTAATTTTCATAGATAGAATACATTTTACTGAGCATTTTGGAGGGCTTTGCACTTGAGATAGTTTTCCTTTTTTGACATTCTGTTGAATATTGAGGAGCCTCTTATCTTTTGCTTCCTGGCTGAAGGTAACTTTAGATGATGCTCTGAATAGAGTGTGTGCCAATCCGTAATGAAATTTCCAAGTGCAATTTATGTCAAGCACACTGCTTTGACCTTTCTGTTTTGTTTTCGTAGGAGATGTGCAACAGCAGAGTCTAATCTTCCTCTTTCTAAAGTCAGAGCTTGTTTGGTGAGGTTTTCAAAATATTCCAATCTGATAAATCTATCTGACAAGATTTATGAACCTGTTAATATTCCTTAATTTAAGACATCCCATAATCTTGATAATTGTGCTTACACAATATCATGTTGGCCATTAATTTGATTTCATATCTAGCTGCGCACAGTCTTTGAAAAGTTTTATGCAACACATGCGTTTGTGTGCTTTTATCTGTAGTATTAAGCTACCCACCTGAAAATGGTTTTCTGCCTTATCTGTTCTTGGTAGGGCATGATATGTCTGTACGTACCATGTGTGACTGCACTATATTCTGTCCTACCTCTCCACCTCGTCTTCCCTTTTCTGTAGCACAGGGCAGAGCTGTGACTCTTCAGGAAATATTGAAGAGGGTAGTACATTCCTCTGAGGAGTGCTGTGTATACAGAGATGTTGGTAACTGTCAGCTTCAAATAGTGTATACAGTCTTTTAGTAAACAACTATTCATCACCAACAAACCACAGATTCTGTAAAACAGACAGTAATATTTATTTGGCGTGCTGTAAGTAAGTTTTAAATAAAGTCCTTGAGTGAAAAATATTTTGATACACACACAGACTTACCCCTAGTTTGCTGTTAAATATTTACATTCATATGCAGGGCTTCACCGGGGTAGTATATATCTCAGCAGGCACTTATAAATACATTCCATGCAGTGATTTATCAGTCTATACAGTGTTAATGCATAAGCATACACTATACGTGTAACGTGCCAGCCTGCCTTCAGAGCTTCAGCACAGCCCTATCCCAGTTCTTCCAAATGGCTACAGAGTCCCGTAAACTAACAATTTATCTGGTGTCTCCGCAGTGGGAAGTTCTCCGTCCTTGACCAGCGACTGACTCGATCAGTTGCTAGTGAAGCAAAAATACATCTTCCAAAAGCCTTAGTAAGCTGCACTCCAACAGCAGAGGTGTCTCTGCAGCCTGGGCGTATCAGCTGCCAAGCCTGCAGAGGCAGCTGCAAACCCCCACATCTGCAGCCTTCCCTCCAGCCCCGGAGAGCGGCTGGGTACGACCTGCGACAGGGATTGCCCAAAGTGAAAAACATCCGCCAAAGCTTGGGAAATAGTCAGCAGCACCGGCACGAGGCAGTAGCTGCCTCACGCAGGTTTCGTAGGGGCACGAGCCCTTCTTCACCGAGCCGCTTTGCTTTTTGCTCACAGCAGGATGGGCGGATGAAAGGTCGGATTCAGTCCCGCTGCTCCTTCCTGCGCTCTTCTCCTTGCCGAAGTCAGGCCCTGCTGGTGGGCCTGGGGCTGATGCACACGTGGATCCGTGGCCTCATTTGAAGGAAAACATCTGTGCTTCCCTCTAACCGTTTAAATGTATGGTCACTTTGATGAGGAAGACCGGGCTTCCTAACCTTCTGCTTTGCGGTCATTGTCTAGAGGTGTGTCGGGCCAGTGAAACTGTCTTTTGGAAAGCTTAATCCAGTTTTAATGGCAGATGTGCTCCATTTCCCAAAGGTTTTTTGTTTGTTTTTTTTTTTTTTCCTGTTTGTTTGTTTCTAGTGTCTGCGGAGCAGATTTTAAACTGAATGAACAAAAGTGGTACAGAGCTTAGCAGGTCTGGAAGGAATCCTGGGTACATTAAAAACAAATGGGAAACAAGAATTCGACCAAAAACCTGAGAAAAATATGGACTACAAGTCTCTTGGGAGTTTCCTGGCTGGGTTTCTACCTCTAAATTATTTCCATGCGGCAAGTTTAGCAGGGATAGACCCAAAAGGCATTGGTTGGGAGTCTCCAGGAATTCTTTCTATGATTGCAACTATTTGTAATTTCCATCTTAGATAGAAGAAGTATGCTTTGTATTGTTAACAGTATTTGGCATGGTAAAATCTTTAAAGAGAAGTTGCCTTGGAGAAAAGGGGACTGTGGAAAGAATATACCTGTCTGTATCTAATAGCGGTAAACAGGCCCCTTTCCTGCAGGAAAAATGCTGTTTCCATTCTTTTGTGGTGATTTGCCAAGTGGACTGGATGGAGAGAACTTCCCTGCCCCGTTCTTTGCTCCCATCTCCAGTGTGGCTCTCACCACCAAGCTCAGCTGCCCTCTTGCCTGGAGATGCTCCGCTGCTCATGGCAATGGTGCCCTGGCAAAACACTACTTATTCAAATCAGACCGGGCTCTTCCCTGTGAAAACAAAAACTTTGAAGTGAGAAATAAGTCTGATTGCTTTAAATCTCTTCGTGTCTTCCTCTGTCCCTTCCCTTTCAAATTAAAGCACGCATCTTGATCTTCTGTCGTACTTGGAAATGGAAATCTGAAGGAGTGGTGGGGGGGAGTGGAGAAATACCGATGAAGGAAAAGATAAATGTAGCAAAGGTGGAAGTGATAGTTTATTCATGGCGTTACATCTCTGTTATCTTGATCTGGCCTACTTGAAGACTGTTTTTTTTCCCATCCGAGCTCCTTTGATGAGTGTTGATAGTTCTCTCCCACTGCTGTGGCTGTGGCCTGATCCTCTCGCTCCACTTCCCTCACACTCAACATCCACAGGATGTATATTATAATTTGTGTGGATGGAAGTAGAAGCAGCAAAAAATAACCTTCCCTGGCACAGGAGGCAAACCATCCATCTGTTTTCCACCAGCTCCCACATCTCCTGTTTCTGAAGTTGCTGCACCTATTTTGCAGCTGACTGCCAGGCTCCAGCTATCGTGCTGGAATCAACAACCCGGACACTCTCTTACATTTTTATTACATTTCCCTCCAGGAATGGCTCCATAAGCAAATATATTTCTGGAGTTCTCTTTTTTTTTTTTTTTTTTTTTTTTTTTTTTTTTTTTTNTTTTTTTTTACATTATTATTACCCTTTGATTTAGAGAAGTATGAGATTTTTTTTGTTTTGTTTTGCTTCGTTTTGTTAACAGACTTTCAAAGGCAAGGCAATGCGGAGGTAGCTTCCCATTCTTGCTGCCAATTTTCTCACGGTGTTGAGGAATTCATTTAGGTTTAGTTTTGAGGCAGGGCTTGTTGAGTTTTTTTCACCTCTCTGATATTGCTAACACGAGCTATTAAACAAAGTCATGAGCCAGTCTGTCAAAATCATGATTAGCTTAAAGATCACGAGCCTTTAATAAACAGGTAATTTTCTTGAGGCTTTGCAGCCTCCTTCGGCTTTTCAGGCTTTTCTGTGTACCCTCTGCTGGAAGCTTTCTTTAATGGAAGCTGATTCCAAGGTAATTAGTTGTTTTCAAAAACTACGGCTTTAAATAGAGCATCATGAGATTTGCAATTAAATCGCGAGGGCTGGCAACGCTGAGTCTCTTATTCTAGAAGCTTTACAGTATTTTAAGTGCTTTTGTGAGACATTTACAGTGGCACTTCCCCCATCTGCCTTAGCTGCCTCATTTGAAGCGGTTGAGGCAGCTTGCAACATGGCTCTGTCAAGGTTCACAGAGGCTCCAGCTTCTTTCCTATGTGACCCAGACGTTCTGTCCCCTGAAATGTGCCAGACGGACAAGAGGTTACTTTGGGAAACAGTTTGCACTTTTCCCAGACTCCGCTGATCAGCTTCTCTAACAAATATGTAGCTGAGGTAATGTCACTGCGGATACTTATTTGTACATCTTTTCCAAAAGCTGAATGTCTGAGCTAATAAAATCAAAAAACTTTGTCAGAAGCACTTTTATTTTTTTTTCCAGGTTTCCTTCTGTCACTGCTTTAGGAGCATTTATTGGGACTGTTTCACAGCACAGAGTCCTTTGGCTGAAGCAGAACTAAAGGATGTTCTCACCAGTGTACAGAGAATTTGCTTGAAGGGTTTTCTGACAGCAGCAAAGTACATTACTTCTTTTGCACCTGAGCATGCTTGTGTTTCCACTCAAATGCATTGATAGCCGTGGTAGTTATGACGCAAACATCATTTTAAGACACTTTTTTACCCCGTTATCAAATGGTAACAAAATCCTTTCTTTTCAGGTATCTCTTTCTTGGTTACGATGTAACAATAATGATTGCAAGATTCATTACTCTTTGCATGGAGTTTTCAGACGGTGTTGAACATTGACAGTAGTACAAGGTATTCTGCTGTAGTTCATTAAAACATCCTTTAGGAGGCTTGGGTCTGAGTCAAGAGTAGTTGAGCCTACAGAAAAAACTCTTAGGAAAACTGCAGAAAACGTTAAGAGTTGCAGTGAAGTGCCTAGCAGAAGATTGGTTTTTTTCCTACACCGAGGTGGAGCTGGAGATGGATCAGGTTATTCCCAGTTCGTTGGATCTCCTGCGTCCCCCACCGGAGCAGGAGCTGCTGCCCACCCCAAGGTGCCCATCTCGTGCTTTGCTTGGTGGAGCTTCTGCTTTGAGTAGGTACTCACAAGTGTCAGCAGTCGTGAGCACGGACTTGCTGCTGTTGCCGAACAGATAGGGAGGCCCAAGGTCAAGTATTTTATTCAAATGCAGCAGAGGTAGCTTTCCATACTCTAGGTAAGTGCTCTGTAATTTGGAAGGACTTGTTAGCTTTCTCTGCTCATCCTTTGCACACACCACACCCTCCCAGTCATTTACTTGTGCTTAAAGGAAGAACATTTCAAATTCTTCTTTCTGGTTTTCATAATGATTTATTATTGATGTTGAAAACTTAGCACCTTTTACATGCTCTGCAATTAGAAATAGGAGCAGAAACTTTCTAGAAACTAGAGTGCTGTGCAATGGTAGAAGCTGTCAAACAAGGCAAGGTAGAACAGACAAAAAGCCATCAAATGACTTGCGTGCCTTGTGTGCCCTACAGCTGCACAGACGCCTTCAGTCTTTGCCTCAAAGTGTTGAAATGAAAAATCAAGCCAAACCAGAAACAACACAAAACCAACCAAACAAAAAAACCACAACAAACCAAACAAACACACCAAAAAAACACCCCAAAACAAAACAAAAACAAGCAACCAAAAGACCAAAGCAAAACAGAAAGGGAGAAATGGATCAGGGGAGGGAAACAGAGGCAGAAAGTGACTTCCTCACAAACTACCTGAGCATTAATGCCAGAACCTCCCTTCCTGATCCAACCACCCGGACTTTAGCCCTGCCCGAAGTCCTGTGCCATGGCCAAGTGCTGTACACTTAAACTGAGAAGTCTGTTTACACGCAGCCAAAGCCATGCTTTTCCCAGTGACGCAGCACACCGCATGAATGGATGTCTTCTTTGTTCGTCATTTCTTTTGTGTCCTTGATGGGATGGTCCTGGCTGAAATACAGCATTAATACCTTCCTAGCGACTCCTGCTTAGCTCAGCTTGAGATGAAGTTGAAATGGCAGGCAGATGTACAGTATACAGTGTACTGTATAGTCTGTTTTTTTCAGAAATTAAATTCAAGGCGCAGTCAGCATTTGTCCCAAATGTGAGGCATTCAGCACCAGCAACAGTAAAGGCCTGGCTTTAGTTTAATATAACCAGAAGCTGCGGTAGGCTGGTCTCAAGGCTAAGGAGGCAGTGGGGTTTACATCACCAGCTCTCTCAGGCTGCATCACATCTCTCCTAGAGATGTCTCCTTAAGAACTCTTCTTCCAAACACCAGGTTATATGGTTACCAAAGACCACCATTTTAGTAAAGATAGGAAAGACCGTAATTGGTTTCATATTATACAAATTCAGTACGACTTTGATGAATTGTAAATTTGATGAAGCATCAGGTACCCTGGTGCTGTAAAGAAACACAATTTAGTTTTGAATTCAAGTTTCATTCAAGAGCACATTTTTTAATATTTCAGGATGATTTTCCTCTCTCTTTTTTGCTTGTTTAGTTTTTTAAGTCAGAAGCTGCTTCAGCATATATATATATATATGCTACTGCGGTGGCATTTCTTAGCTAAGCTCAAGGGAAGTTTTAGAGGCTGCCGGCTGCTGAGAATGTAACTCGCTGAGACATCGGCTTGGTTGGTGAAGTGAGTGCAGGAGCCTTCTGGCTCTGTGTGTCTGCCTGCCACCACCGAGGGTTTGGCAGTGGGAGCGTCGGCAGAGCCGGACTGCTGAGCCATCACTGAAAATGTCTGTGTGCAAAAACAACTACTACTGGGGGAAAAAAAAAGAAAAAGTATTGGATATTGTTACTCTGGATCAATTCAACAACGCGTTTTGAAGGATGGCGGCGCAAGCAGCAGTGGTGGCCACCTGTGGTGTGAGTCCTGGTGAGTGGGACCCTCTGAACCTCAACTCAGTGCCGTAGCCAGCGACTCGTCAAATGCCACATGCCTGCTACTCAGAAATCTGAGTTAGTTTAAGCACTAACAGTGAGAGGGTATTATGGAAATACCGTAAGCCAACCAAGACACAATTACAGGCTTCTGTGACTTCCATCGGTTGTCACATGTTGCCCATGTTAAAGTTTTCATGTTAGAGTAAGTAAATGGTAAATTTATCAGGCTGATTACTGCGTTTTCAGAAAGATGGTTGGCTGCTGGTGTTTGTGGATCACTGATTCATCTGGGAGATGCAATGCAGCAAGGAAGGCAGATACGTCCCTTGGAAAAAGAGGCATTTCAGTTGTGTCCTTTAAAGCCTTTTTTATCTTCAAATAGAGTCATAACAAAAACACTTTCTGAAAGGTATTCCATGCTGGTTGAAAGCAGAAGATGTGTTTATGCTGCAGGTTGTTAAATGTATTTACAGCCTTTTTCAGGAGCTCAGTGGGAACTGTGCTGTGGTTATTTATTGGTCTGCTTCAACATCTGCTGGTTGAAATTAAAGAAAATCTATTGCCACGATGTGCAAAAACATTATAGATTGCTTGTGTTACGATGAGTTATGAGGCAATTTGAGTGAAGCCAAACACATGTTGGTAGCTGCAGTATGTCAGGAAAAAACGCATAGTTTGCAATATTCAGGTAATCAATATGAATGGATCTACAGGTTCTGAAGATAAAAAAGTAGACTTGTTTGAACTGATTTCTCAGTTTTCCTTTGTGATTTCTCAGGCCTGGCTAAAGGGACTGAAGACTCTGGTTTCCCATTTGGGTGACATTTTGTGACTCTCAGCTGGTGCCTTCCAGCCCATCATTCCTGCTCCGAGCTGTGCAAAGACGGGTGTTTTCCACCTTTGTGAACTATTTCAGGGAACTTATCTGGCAGAAAATAATTTGGAAAAAAAGCTAAAATCATTAGATCCAGTACCAATCAATCCATGTATGTAGTAGTTTCAACAGGTGCTTCCCCAGTTTCCTGTTCTTCTGGCAGCATCAAGTTCTGAGTCAATTCTTTCAGGTTCATCTTTGAAAGAAATAGAGATGAACTTGGCAGAAAAAAAGAGATTTGTGTGTGAGTCCCTCTGACCACAGGCAGTATGCAATACAGGAAGTCCTCTGAAAACAGAAAGACCTGCTCCCAAATGCCTGCGTATGTTCCCTCCCTGCAGCAGCGATCCTTTGGCGCTTTATCCACATCCTTTCCGTTCTCTGGGAGCTTTGCTCTTTGCTTTTTGACTTCTCTCCTCTGAAGTGGCCAGAGAGGCAAAGAGCACCTTCGGGTGACCACTTCCTTGCCCAGTATAGACTTGGGTGTCCAAACTGGAGAGAGCAGTTTGCCAGCAGCTCTTCCTGTGGGTACACCCATCTGAAAGGAGAGTCCGTGCAGTTATTGATGGATGCAGCTATCGTCACATCCAGGATGCTCCTACTCGATCTGGTGACTGCAGTGCCAAGATCAGGGCGCACAGCATTTCAGAAAAACAAAGACTGTTGAATATATTAAAGTACATAACTACAAGTAGAATTTGTAGGGCGCACAGGCAGCTAGCCAGATTGTAATGTGCGTGAGAATGTGTGTGTAATTATGTTGTTTCAACAGATGAGCTAGCTCTGTAGGGCAGGGACTTTCCTTGCATCGTATTTAATTTTATTCTCCACGTAGGAATATATTCTTGGAATTCACTCAGCATCTTCAGTGATATTTTAGTTTTCCATTGCATGTAAAGATAAATTAACAGTTGGACAATGGAAGTCTTTTTCTGCTATGTTTGGTATGGATTCTCATCAGTGGGATACCGTGTTTGGTTTGAGTTCCCTCACTTCAAGAGAGACAAAACTCAAGGAGAGAAAGTTCTGAATTGTAAGAGATTTCAAATAGGTAACCACAGAGAAAAGCCTGGAAAAAATGGTTTGCTTAGTCAACAAAAAGGGGAGACCAGAAGAGACGTAAGTCTTTGATATGCAAAATGTCAGTATTTAAGTGACAGTGATCAATGGCTTGCCGTAATTTCCAGAGGAAGTGAAGAAATCAATCTAACGTGCCACAGAGGTGATTTAGGCTAAAAGTCTGTAAGATCTTTCCACTGCTGAGACGATAAAACACTGTCAGTGTCTACCCGAGGGTTGCTCAATGCAATGTCCTTACTAGAGGTGAGAACAGCTTAGATAATCATCAGTCACAGGTAATCTGCATGCACTTGATCCTACCTTAGAGCAGGAGGTCGGACTAGTTAATCTCTGAATTCTCCAGCCCCATATTTCAATGTTTTTATGCATTAATAAAAAAACCCTACAGCACCCTGTGGCTAAAACAGAGGACTTTGTTAGATCACTGTCTGCTTTCCCTGTCTAGTTTTATCTCTGTCTGCACTTGGTCTTGCTCTACCTCCGGCCACACGTTCTTGCCCAGTTCCTTGTGACAGTCCTACAGCTGTGTGGTGACCTGGACTGCTATACTGACCCCAAAGGAAAGCAATGCAGTAGGAGAGGTTAGTTTAATGTAATTCATTCAACTTATGTAGCCGTTTAGTAGATATCATGCAAACATTTATAGTGGTGAGAGCTATAAGCTTAGGTACTCCGTCAGCAATGTTGATTAATGGGCAATGCAGGATACAGGATCAAGTCTTCTAAAATTTTCTCCAGGCCTAATAATGACTTGAGGAAGTCACTTAACAATTTTATCTTGTTTCCTCGTCTGCAAAATAAAAATGTATGTCTAACTTGTAAGAACTGTTGTGCAGCACTCAGAATTAAGTTTCAAGAGTGGGTGAAAGTCTGAATTTTATGGTTTTTAAAAGGTCAAACCAGCATTTTCTGATAATTGTAGAAAATTAACTTGAGCTGACTCAGTTTCTTATCTCTGTGTGCCAAAATAACTTGTCTCCTGTGAATGTCGAAGGTGGAGTCAGGGAATCCAATCAGAGGGGAATTTCTTAGACATTTATCACGTAGAATGCAGCATATGTTTTCTCATTTTTATACTCACTGTACAAAGAGAGGATTAATATTTTCCCACCTGTTTTTACCTGCACTCTGGAGCAGTTTATGGTCAAAATGCACTGAATACTATGGAAAGACTGCAAAGATTTGAACATTTCAAAAACGTGAGCCATAATCAGGGGACTGCAATCATTTTTTCTCCTGCCCAGAGAACTGGAGAGTTCAGAGCTGCAAGAGCTGTAAACACACTGTGTCATCCCTCCTTAGGCTCTAACAACAACATGAAAGCCCTTGATTGGTGGTTTTGGCACATTTTCCTGAAACCTTGTTGGTGTAGAACCTCCTAAGCCAAAGGAGTAAACAGCTTTTGATCCTGCGTAGCTCCGATGGGAGCAGAAGTCTGGGATACAAACACGAGTTCAGGTTGGGTTTAGGAGCAACACTTGGCAGCCATTGTGGAAAAGCGTTGTTCTTCTCTCTGGTGGCGATGGGCGACGTTCTGGTAGGATGTGCCCTGTAAATACCTCTGATGAAGTCTAGGCTTCCTTCTGGGCTGCTGGAGTATTTATATGTGGATAATTTAATATGGTCACTTCAGGGTTTTGAAACACAAAGAAGTCAGGTTGACCCTCATGTATAAACGCTCCTGTCAAATGCAGCAGTAGATATCGAGCTGCTCTCAGTGCTACCTGGGCTCTGTCCGTATGCTTGCACTTTATCCGTGGTTTGGCCAGACATCCTGCATTAAAACTTGAAGCCGGCACTGCTCGAGACTTCACTGGAATTTCGCTGTTTGATTCTTTCTGAAGTTAATATCCAGTTTATAGTGTGTTGTCATCGCTGGATTATAGTTACCAGCTCTTGCAGTCTTCCTCTGTGGTCATGCGTTGATTTGTATTTTCTTTAAAACTTTCCTTGCAAGGCTGCTGATTATGGAAATACTTAAGAATTTCGGTATCACTGTAAAAAAGGTTAATTTCTGGCTCTCTCAGTTGCAAAGAAGAGCTTAAACATGTGATTGCAGAAGGCTTTGAAACGAGATAAAACTCAAGAAAAAATATGAAGGAACCTCTAAGCTCTTCTGATGTAAGTGCTGCCATAATTGCTGAACAGTTTGAAGTGGCAACTCATGTTATGTTGATTGGTTCTGTAGAATATTAATTTATTAAGTATCTTTCTGTGTATTTAGCTGTGTTTTTATTCAATGCCAGCTTCAAGAACCTAAAATGAATTACTCCATGCTCTGGATATTTTTTTTTTCGTCATTGATGACAGTATATTCAAACAGATTAAAATTTTAATAACAAAAAGCTTTTTTTTCTTCCTGTTCTTATTGATCATGCCTCTGTTTTTTGCTGTCCTTAGATTTTCTGAATAATATCTTTAAATGTGAGGAGTGGGCTGCTTACCCCTATTTTGCATTCTCTCTTGAAAGATGCCGACCAAAACGAGTTGTTAGTGTAATCTCCATAGCGTCACATCTGTGCTCTCTATCCAGTACATCTTATGTCATAACTGTTCTTGAAATACAGTTGAACCCCATCTGGATTTTCCGGTTCGTAGTTTGCATTTATGGTGAGCACTAGGAAATCAGCTGCTGTGAGAACATTATCCAGACTGCAGTGAGACAAGGTCAGCCCCCACGTAAACGCAATGTGCGGTTTTAAGGATTTCCTGCGAAATTTTGTTAATAAAATGTTAATAAAATTTTTTGCTAACATTAAACTAATGAGAAATAAATGTAGCTTCAAAAGCCATGGACAAACCTAACTAAACTCATTCAAAACCTTCTTACTTTTGCTAAACTCATAGTTCAGTATCTTGACAACTGCTCTTCTTGTCACGGGTTCTAATGTAACACTTTTTGGAAATATTCTGTTTGGGAGAGAAATCAGAAAGTTTCATTACATGTGATGAACGTAGTAACATTAAGATACAATGAATTCTAAATTAGTTTAACTTAGCAGCACCTTTTTCTTAGTTATTTTGTGACTCCATGATTATACCATTGTTAACTTGATTTTTAGGCAAGCAAACATTCTTGTTCTTTTTGTTGTTGTTGTGGTGGTGGTTGGTTGGTTGGTTGGTTGTTTTTGTTCCTATGGAGCTGTATTTCTTACTAGGCAAGTGCAAACGTGGTGGTGTGGCGATACAACTATCCTCCTTTAATGCAAAGTCTCTAGACAATGCTTCACTACAGGGTGTAGACATGCTGTTAAGAGGATCATGTTTCCGTAAAACAACAGAAGCTTAAGTTAGTACATTAGGTTTGCTAAAACATGTTTGCTTCCACATCTTAATCTTGTTTTCATTGGATACAATCAAATACTTTATCATTCAAATAAGCAAGTGTGTCAGCAAGTAATTGTATCTGCAAATTTCAGGCCATAATTATGTGAGCATATGCAAAATGACGGGCAAGGAAAGGGTAATGCAGTTAAGATGAGATCGAAAATTTGGCTTATTATATATACAAGCTTTTTGAAACAGAGAGGGAGGGGCAACACTTTCCCTGAAAAGGAAGAAGTCAGTATGGTGTTGGCATTGCTCTTTAATGTGTTTTGTCGGTACAAAGGACTACTTTTAAAAAATTATTTTAATCCTTTTCCAATTAAAGTTTTCTCTTTGAGACAGCAACAGAAATTATTTGAGAACAAACTGAGAAATAAGAGCTGTAATGATATTAAGGCTTTTCTTCTGCTTAGAAATTGATGTTTAACAGCTGAAATGAAGAGGCTGGAAAAAAGGTAAAACAAAACCTCTAAAGAAATAAAATAATCTTACCTCTCATTAGCATTCATATATCTAGCATAAGATGTTTGTCATACATCTGTTTATGAGAATAATGAGTTAGTAGCAGACCCTTCGCTTGATTCCCCAGCAGAGGAGGAAGGCAGATTTTGGGGGATGCTCCGAAAGTGCAAATGGGGATAAAACCATCTTTTCCCCTACATTTAAGAATGTACATTTCTGATCTGAAAAAAAAGCTTGGTGTTTTAATTTTAGAGTGAAGGGGATTGATTTTGTAAATGCAGTCACTCCTTTCTTCCCTCAGTCTTTTCTGTCCTGACTAACAGCCCCCTGACCAAAGCTGAGCTTCTATTCAAAGGAGAGGGAAAGGGCAAGGGCAAAAGAAAGGGAAAGGGGAAAAGAAAGGGGAAATAAAAAAAGGACCCCATTCCCCCATGGGTCTGGTTGGTGCTGCCCTGGAATGGGTCGGAGGGGCCATTTCAGAGGGATGTGAAGCTGCTTCGCCCTCAGGCCTCCCCAGGCCGACTCTGCTCTGCTCCTCGCCCAGAGCTGAGCTGAAATCCCTTAACTCCGATTCCATGCTCGGTAGCACTGGTTGTGCGCTGGGTGGTCAGCTTGGGTCTGGTTTTAGGGTATGAATAAGGATTACATGTTTCAGCTGTCTACACCTTTTTGTGTAATGCCAGACTTCTTTCCCCATTTACAGTCTGAGCTGACTGGGAAACGTGAGTGGAAAAGGCTTCTGAAATCTGTGGTTTCTGAACATCAGAATAGTACGGTTTGGTTTGGGTTGCAAGGCAATCTGACACAGAAGACTCGCTTATTGCAGAATAAGTCTCTGGAGTTTACTTTTATTTACATGCCACATTCCTTAGGGCAAATTAAAAGTGTGAGTTTTGAAATGGTTTAGATGGATGTTTCCCAAACCTCAACAAAACCTGTGATCTCATTGTTCATAACTCGCTTTGTTGAATTCCATACTAGAGCTACACATGACAATGATTGCCGTTGCACTTCTCACAGCTCTGTTAAGTCAACACACATAGTTTATTCTGTCAAAGATGTTTCTTCTCATCCTGGCTTGTTAGTGCATTAAACACTTTTCACCGTTACAGCAAACTGTTTTGTAAAGGGTTATCTGTTGTGACAGCTTCAGTCTTTACCCATTTCTCTGGTGGAACATCCAAAAAATAGTCTTTGTACTTGAACGCGTATTTTCCATATTGCACTGCACAAAAATGATGTGTTTATTTTGATTCTGGTAGAGTGCATTTTGACTTCCGTCTGATTCTCTGATACTGTTTAGCCCAATTCTCTGCTGTGCTGCTTCATGCTGCTTTAGCAGGAGCTGTTGGCTCATGCTTTTCACCTCCAGGAGCTTCTCTTCTCTTCTTCCTCCCTTACTAATATATCTTGAGATAGGAGCCTGTTACAGAAGGCGCAGTGCAAACATATACACTGTTTGGCCTGAAAAGGTTGCAATCTGAAAATGAGCTTGATGATGTCTAGACAAGACTGTAAGTATTTAGTACCTTTATAGTGCTTTGCATCTTCAAAGCACTCTGCAAACATTAACTGATTAACATAACTGCGCCATCTGTTTTGATGTTTACACTTTGTGCAGGCAAAATTCCTGCTTTGCTTTATTACCTCGTGCAGGTACGTGGCTGTCATTATTACGGCCCTTTAGAGGATGGTGAAGTCAGGTCCATGCACGTTTACAGTAACATTTTGCCTTAAAACTCAAGGCAGTGTCATTGGGGCCCCCCTCTCTGACCTGGCTAACGGCAGTTGGGATTATTTCCCTCTGAAATTTCAGCCTCCAGTCTGTAGAAATTGTTGTTCCCATGGCTGCCGGAGGCTGCTGCCTCTCTTGTCGCTTTGCTGTTCACTTTAACTGTTTTCTCGCCGGCCGCAGACAGGCAGGGACGCATCCAGCAGTGCGGGAGCTGCCGCACAAAATGCTCCCAGGTAGGGAGCCGAAACGTCGGCTTGGGCAGGCAAAGTGGTAGAAACCATAAAGGTAGTGGAAAGAAGGGGAATATCTGCCTTTACTCAGAGTAGGTTTCGGCAAAAGGTTGTTTTTCTCTCTGACGTCATGCATGGCTACCAGAAATGTCATCCTCTTCCTTCTTTTTCCAACTTGATAATGGAGATGTTGTGTAATTGAGGGGTTGTACTGATCGAACCAGTGTTCATTTTCCATTTCAGTTTAAATTTCTCCTTAAAGATTAAGGCAAGGCATGTTTTAGGAGTGATTGAAACCAAAACCCGAGTAGCACGGACAACCATCAGAGCTGAAAAATCTTAAACCAAAGCCAGAACACACTCTTCATTTATGTCTTTTGTTTTCAACTCCTTCCCATTTCAATGTTTCGCTGCCTGAGTGGTGTTTCGGGTAGATCACGCGACCTAAAACTACCTTTATTTTCAGGTTACTGAAGCTTTGTTTTGCAGAAGAGCTGTAAAGAAACAATGCTCTGCTGTCAGCGGGGAGAGAAGGGCGATGTTTTGATTCAGGGAAAATTGCGAAGACGGCTGGTGAGAGAAGTGGTTGGTGAGAGGTGTGTAGCCGAGGCAGTGCACTGGCAGACTTTTGCGTCAGTGAAGGAGTCATCGTTTAAAATCTCAGATGAAGCTCAGATTAAATAGTGCCGTGCCATCCTGTGGGAATTGGTCACGGCCGAGAGGAGACGCGGTGGCTGCGAAGCGGCGGGGAAAGGCCCGCGGTAGTTGCAGAGAGGCAGACGTCACGCACGGTCCTGGAAGAAGCTCTTTCACAAACTCCATGTCTGGCGTAGTTCACACCGTGGTTTTAAGTGTGACCTCAAGGCATTTGCGAGGAATATCTTCATAAGGGCCATAATGAATGTGCAAGAAACTCGCAAAGGCAAATTTGCAATTAATAAACCAACAAACCTGGAACATTAGGATGTAAATGCGGTAAAAAGACAGACTTGGACAGACTTAGATGATGGGCGTGGCTTTCCTTCACACTGAATATTTTTGCAATATTTTTTTTGTTTGTTTGCAGACTCACTTCTGGTAGAGACGTTTTGCTATGCTTGCAGGCTAGGATGCAGCAGTGGGGAACAAAGCTCTGACAAAATGGAAGCCACCTTTATCAGACAGGGGCGTCAGAAGAGCTGCCAGCTGATGTCAAACACCGCCAGGCTTCGACTGGAAGCCTTTCCAGAAAGGTTGGACATGTTGCAAGAGATAGGCTGTGGGATACGTTTAGAGAAATACAGTGTCCTGTAGCACCTCTGGGGTCAGGTGAGATTGCTGCAGCTCTCGAATAGAGCCTCTCGCTCACTGGAGTAAGGCTGGAAGGAGCCAGACATAGTCCTGGGCAACTGGCTCTGGGTGGCCCTGCTTGAGCAGGAGGGTTGGACAAGATGACCTCCAGAGGTCCCTTCCCACCTCAGCCCTTCTGTGAGCCTGCGATTCCTCCTTCCTCCTATTCCCTCCCGAAGTTTCCTCCTGCTGGTTTGGTTTCTTTCATGTATGTGCTGCAGTCCCCTCAGCAGGTTACTCCAGGAAGGAGGAGTATTAAGCAAGAGAACTGCAGAGGTTGTTACGGATTTATGTGCAGCCAATTTTACAAGATGGAGGAATGCCTCCTATAAACCAGTGAGCATCATTCATTTGGAAGGAATTATGCTAAGAGCAGGCAGCACTCTGTAGACTGTGGCTTTATGTAGAGAATCCCACAGCAATAGGAGTGAATTTTGCATCTGATTAACTCGATAGAGATTAATTGTAAGCCTGTCCTCCCTGTGATCGCCCTTATTAGTCCAAACATTTTTACCCTTCCAGAAAAGAACATATTCAACTGCATTTCGATATTCTGCAAAGGAAAATGTTTCTTATAATCAATGCAGATACTTCAGTCATCTTCAATGTCGTTCCACCAGCTTTTTACTTTCCATCGGTTCATAGCTCATATGCCTTTTTAGTCCTAGTCTCTCCTCCACCTCTCATTTTTTGGGGATGAAACTGCAGTATCGGTGTCTTCAGGAAGGCTGTAATTAGGTCCTGGGGTGGCGGTGGGGGGGACGGCATGACAGGACACTTTAAATTTTTAGGCAATTTACAAGTAATTTTGTTTTATTCTATAAAGTAATGGTGATATGCTATGGGTGACCTAACATCTTACATGAAGGAAAAGGGAAGAGGTCTTTCTTACTGTAGCAACACGATGAAGTTTATGAAAGTCTGTATAAGACAAAAAATATTCGCGTGAAGGCACGGAGGGAAGCATCATGCAAGCATCTAATTGCAACACTCCCTGCTGACTGTTTTTAATGTGTGTTGGTTTTATTAAGCATTCTTAATAAGAAGGTAGACTTCTGCTTACGCAAAAAATAGAATAGAAACAGCAGTTTCAATTCTCAGATTATTGAAGTGCATGCAGTTGGGGAAACCTTTCTGGATGCTCTGAACCAGGTGAATTTGTTCCATCTATGAAAAATTATAATGAATTAGTTTTGCAGTCCTGCATTGGCTGACTCACCTTTTGTGCATGCGTATGTATAGCTCTGTTACATCTTGAAGTTTTGGTTTCACGTGTTATACGATGCATTGCATAGGAGGGATAACAACTGCGTGACAAACTGTGGATCTACATGGCATGGTGTTTTAACATCTTGTACTTTTAGGTAGCTTCAAGGAACTGTGAGAAGGTGAAGAGCAGACCCACCTGTGACTTCTCACTACAAGTGACTTTTCTTGAAAATGCTGCCATCAGACACAAAATGGTCATGGTTCAGTCCTAGATCAGAATGCAGTATAAAAATGACTTAATTATGGATATTGATGTAGTAGCCACAGGTTAGCTATCCCACTAAAGAGATTAATAGTTTTGCAGAGAAAGAAACACACTTTCTTCTAGCATGGGAAGAATACAGATTTGCAAGTCTTTAATGATGCAACATTTCTGGCTGGGGAGAAGTTCCTGCAGATCATTATTAGCCATTTTAGTAGCTCCTCCTGACCTCTTCACAGTTATAGCCTGACTCTGGTCACATCTGCGGTAACTTCAATCTGTAACTAGTAATGAAATAATTTTACACTCTTTAGTGCTCAGCTCAAATAGTTTTTAGGGGCATGCATGAAGCAAGATGTAGTACAATACAGATTTATCAGCTCTCACTTTAAATGACTTTTTAAACGCATTCTTGGTTTTGTCTTTGTAATTAATGTTCCATCCACACTTGTGGCTCGGAAACCTTTATACTGGGCTACATGATTACTTATTTGTTCTACACAAATCTCATAGTTCAGCTCTCACAACAGGCTAAATATTTCGCTTAAGGTAATTGCCTGACTTCAAAGGAACTTTCATAGAAAAGTAATAATATCAAAAAGAGACCATATGCTATAAATAGAGTATAAAATTCCACATTAAAGATGTGTGTATATTACAGGAATCTTCAGAGCAGTGTGAAATATAATTAGGGCCTTCTTCTGAGGCATAAAATTCTCAGTAATACATGCTCATCTTATTTGCTTGGAATGAGGTGGGAATATACCTATCAAGACATCTTCTGAAATACTTGAATTTTTTACGTCTGAGTTTCCAGTCATACTTGTCTCACTTGCTATTTTCTTCCTCGTCATTTTTCCATCCTGCAAGGTTTTATTTGTGAATAAGCTTTCTTCTCTAGACAGGCAAAATCAGAAGTGTACACTTTCAGTAGGCCAATTAGGATTTTAGTGAGTTATAAAACGCTTTTTAAGAAAAGAGGAAGAAGTAAAATAAGTAAGTTCACGTGTGATTAAGCTACGTGCTCTTCACAGGGTGTGTTGATTGCCTGAGAAGTCACGTTGTAGTTGAAGGCAAGTCAGGTCCTTTGAAGTGGTGCCATTACTGTGAAGGCCTGTTGTCTGCAGCATCTCATTCTTCCTGCAAATAGAAGTTTGTTGGAAAACAATATTTTTAATTAACACACAGCTTCTCTGAGGAAACGTGTTCTATTTATGTCCTCGTTTCCCTCTTCTTTCCCCACCCCACAACTAAAATATTTGTCCGGAGTACATCTGCAGAAATAATGCTCTAATGGAAAGTATTGATTTGGTGCATAAGGGTTGGTAAGTTTACCTCATAATTACTGCAGGAATGGTCTGCTCCCAGTACCGGCTGTGCAAGCAACTGGAGAATGAGGCAAAGTATTGCTTTTGTCTGGAATGGGAACTTCTCTGCTCTTCGATCTTGGAGTTTAAAGCAGCGCTTTTTGCTTGGAATGTATCGTTGCTATTAACATTGTACAGATGGACAGACGGAGACAGAGAGGGGCAGTTACTCATTCAGCAAACTACTGGTGTAGGGAGGAAGGGACCGAGCTGTCCTGCTAGACCGACTGCTGCTATGCCTGATTCGGCCGACTGAACAGCGGAGGGTTTGGAGCTGCCACTGCTTTGGGTATGCCTATGAATCAAGATTTCCAAAAATGTAGTCACTTGGCAGAATATTGCTTTTGTAAACCTGCTGTTGTTTCAGCAGGAGAGAAACAGAGTTTGGGAGGAGCTTGTATGTACATGACAATTAAAATCAGAAGTTTATACCTGTCTTGTGATTTATTACAGGACTTCTAGTGACCTAGAGCAAAACCAAGTTACCTGAATTACTGTTTTACATTAGTTGCCAGTTCATTTTCATCTTTATATTGCTGTACAGGCTTTCGCTGTTCAGGTAGGGTGTAAAAGGTTCTGAAATGTTCCTCAAGCTGTGTTTGCTACAGCCAGTTGCCATTGGTAGTCATGTTTGTACCTCACTGCTAAAATAACATCAAATGAAGTCAAAATACACTAAATATTTTCCTAATAATATGTTCTATTTAAGTAGTAGTTCCAGGTGTCTGTAGTGATACATGTAGGTGATGGGGAGAGTGGCCTCACTCCAGTGGCGTCTCTGTTATGACATGGCAAAGCTCTATGAAATATTTTTCTGTTGGAAAAAAAAAGAAAAGCAATCTAATGGTCTGCCATGTTGACTGTAAAAATTTCTGGAAATCTGGAAGCTTCTAGGAGGAGACAGGGCCAATTTCCTCCCAGCATGCCTGCAGACAGGGCGGTGACCTCTGGGGACCCACGTTTGCAGCGCTCCATGGCATCCTACCTGGGCACCTCACCTGGGGGGCTGCGTCGGAGCAGGAGGGCTCACAAGTTTAGGGGTCTGTGGCACTGCCGGAGCACCCCAGAAGCTTTGAAGGGTAACGAAGGGAGGTTATGATGGAAACGCACCTTCTCCACACTCTGCTTTCCCTGAAGTCAAGAAAGCAAATTTATTTTGAAAACTCCAAATGGGACCGCTGTCATAAACACTCGTATTTCCAGAAACACACTCCTAGTACCACCAAAGATACAGTTTTTAAGATTTGAGATGACTCAAAAAAGGGAAGGTGTTTGTTTTACAGGGATTTTTAAAAAATTAATAGAAACTTAGATTCTAGAACTGAATGGAACTGGACTGATATTTTAGATGAGGAAAGTGTATCCACACTTATTATGTGGTGTCAAGAGATACTATTTTCAGGTTGCTCCTGTCATGGTTTAAAGTAAGGCGGCAATAAACCATGGCAGATGCTCCCTGTTACCCTCTTACCTCCCGACACCCCTTTCCTTTAGATCGGAAAGATGATAAGGAGCAGGGAAGGAAGAGAGACTTAGACTTCAAGTTGGAAGGTTTAAAGGGTTTACTAATGCTACTAATAAATGGAGAAGATATACAAAATATACAAAACCAATCTTGAGTGCTGAATGTGGAGTTGTTGTCGCTCCAGCAGCAGCGGGGCTGGGTGGGCAGAGCTGATGTGGCTCCAGCAGGTGCAGGTCAGGCCCCCGGAAGTCACGGCCAGGACTTCTCAGCAAACCGGAAACTGGATGCAGGGATGCAGGGCCTGAGGCCTGTAGATCACAGGAAGACAGACAGGGTCCTCTCTGGATGCCGGCCATGGTCAGAGAGAGTGAGACCCTCATGATCACCCTCTTATACAAGGGGTATGACAATTATGGGATGAGGTACTCAGGTTGGTCAATTTAAGTCACCTGTTCCATCCACCCCTCCTCAAACATGCCCCTCTCACAATGGAACATGGGAAAACTTATCAGTCTTTCTTGGCTACCATAGTAATAAATATAAACATGAGCTTCTTCAGCATTCCATTGGTCTTCTTATCAGCACTGAGTACAGCATCCGAGGAGAAATATGCAGGCTAAAACTCAGAAAAGTACAGCCACCTAGAAGAACTGAGCTGAAAGGAAAAAGCACTAAAAGAGAACTGGACTTGTTTTTAACAAAACCAGGACAGCCCCTTATTCAAATTGACTAGACACGTGACTTCAATACAGAACTGTTACTTTAACTTCAAAAAAATGTCCTTAAATCTGGTGCCAGCAAGCTTAAGATGCAGAGGGACCTTTGCAAATAAATTGTTTTTTATTATTTGACTGAAGGGACGTAGGATGATTGCAACCATTCATGGCATGTGTGTTTTCAAGTACCTCCTGAATTTTTTCCTTCTGACTTAATGGAACAAAATCAGGGGGAAAAAAGTAATAGGTTGATATCATACAGACATAATATATTAGGTCCCATAGCTGTTTTAATTTAGACGGGTTCTTCTATCTCTGCATCACCGTTGCATTGTTTACTCAGGGAAGAAGACACAGTAATAAACAAACACAAAGGCTTAGGGCTGGTGACCGCCTGCATATCACTTAGCAACATCAATATTTTTGTGCACAAATAAAGGTCTCCTGCACAGTGCCGGCTGCAAGTATGTGTGCATGCGTGTGTTCCTCGGTAGTGCTGACCTTGTACGCAGAGGGATCGGTCTGTTGGTGATTGGTCACTCCTTAATTTGGATGTCTAGACATTTCAGTCCGTGCGAGTGAAAGGCAGACATCTAAAGACGTGAGAAGAGATTCTAAGGGACACCAAGACCTTAAAATAATTCCCCGGCAAACTGCAAATGTATTTTGTTCATTTTAAAAATATAGGGTGTAAGTGATTGAATGGAACACATGACTGAAGGCTTTATTTTTTTTATTATCACTATTAATTAGTATGCTTCTTGGATATTTTCATGGCTGTGATATAAATAGTTAAAGCTTCCTTAAAGGTTATCTGCAAGCGTGAGAGGGTTAATATAATGACTGGTCTGCCAGCTTCATGGGAATGTGTTTTCTTCATCTGCTGAGAACCAGAATCTTTAGAAAATAAATGAACTACGTTTAAATGAACTACCAAATCTTAATTTATGATGTTAAAACTATAGTCAGGAATGTCATCTCACAGAATGTCCAGATTAATGGGAAATTACTGCCCACCATCTGCGTTTTATTCAAAACCTCTCTATGTGTGAGCAAATGTGTTTATACCCACACGTAAGAAAGGTTCAGTTCTGCCAAATGCTGAGAGCCCTCAATTCCCACTGATGCCCTTGGGCGTTTCAGTGTTTCCAGGGCATTAGCCCTATGTTTGCAAAACAGCAGCATGTACACACATTTACAGTGGCCCAAATTTTCAGCTGCACTTCAAATATACCTGCAAATGGGGCAAATGATCACCCAGTTAGCATTTGCATGGATGGTTGTGTTTGGGATATTGGATATTTGTATAATGAGTTGAAATTTACTTTTTGGAAAAAAACATTTAAATTGAGGAAGCTGTATCTATTACCTCAGGAATAGTTTTCTGTAATAATAAGATCTGGAATGTGACAGAGCTTGAAGGGGCTATTAATATCTTTTGGAGATCTGGTTTTGTTTTCTTTGGTTTTAATCCTTGCAGTCGTAAATCGCAGAAAACAGCAACTGGTGCTTGAAGAGCAACCAGCATTCAGAAGCAGGCACTCTGCAGCACTGCAGCAACAAATTCTTTTGAAAATAATGTGAAATAGTTTTATTTCAGTACTGGTGTACTCTGTCCGGTATCAGAGTGTTCCCATTTGGGAACAGCTATAGCAGCATCACAGAGAAACTTCTGTACCACTATAGATGGGTTGGTGCAAACTGTTTAGGTAAGAATCACACCTATAACTGAATCAAGTGTTACTTGCAGAGAAACAACAGACCAAATCTTAGAGCTAGAACGTACTGGGAGGATTCCCAGTATAGCATTAGCAGAGTGGTTATCCAGCTGTAGCTGTGTTAATGTGATACCACCAAAATCTGTGAGAGCAAGTCATTTCTGCATAAAACTCAAATTTATTTTCAGATAATTATTTGCTTTAATTCTGGGAGGAAACTGGACATCTAGAATAGCATCAGGTTGTCTCTCCTACAAGACTGCCCTGTTCCTTTCTGGTTTTCTTCTTCTTGCCCTTCCTAATGTTTGGCTCAAATACTAATAGTAAACTGCATTACCTCCTGAATTCTCCATGAGATTAAGCATTGCCTTGCCTAGGCAAACATCCCTAGATTTGTGTGGATATGGTGGCAGAGAAAGAACCCAAACAGACATGCCATGGCAAAGCACTAGCACTGACAGGACTCTTGATGTTACGAGTACTGTCCACTCTGGTACATCTGTCCCATTTTTAGAGGCAGGCCACAATTACTGTATATTCCTTCCTCTCTCTCTTCAGCAAGGTTTGTCTCTATGCAAATATTAAAATAAATTCAGACCCTAAACCTAGTCTAACTTGCACTGCTAATGGAACTTACGGAGCACCAGGAGGGAATTTAAAAACAGGGAAGAAACTGGTTTTTTTTGTGTTTTGTTTTGTTGTTGTTGGGGGGGGGATGTGCAGTTTTGGTTTTTTGTTTGTTTGTTTGTTTGTTTTTTTGGGGTGTTGTTGGTTTTTTATTTGTTTGTTTTTTGTGTGTTTGTTTTTATGTAACACTCTTAAAATGCTCTTATAGAACAAACTACTTCAAAAATTGTTGAACTAGTTAAAATAAAATAAACAGCAGTGGCGTTCTCCATCACTGGCTTGGCCGTTTTTATGTGCTGGCATGTTAAGATGCTTTATTTGCAGTATTGTCTGCTTGCCTTGTGATTCTATTGCATATTCCACAGTTTTCTGCAAGTTTCAACTCCGAGGTTCTAGTGATTATCTGAGAATCTCAGCTTTAGTTGTAACATAGCGACAAGGACATTAATGCAGAAAAACCCTCAGTGAGACATTATGGAAAGAGGAGGCGATACCTGTTTTAAACAAAACTGATTCATCCCACACTTGTTCTCTTACCAATTCCATGCCCACTCTCACAGCCCCCATGCTTTTAAGCTCAAAGGGGTGTGTGCCCAAGAAGTGATCTGGCCAGGATCAGCTGTGTGCACCTGGAGGACAAGGGACATCACCCACCAAGTTCTCACCACGTCGCGTGACTTCTGCACTTGCAATGGCCTATTCTTGGGGTAGATCTTCTCTGTCTTTTGGCAGTCAAGCACCTTATTATGGCGTGTCTTTCTGCTTCCGAATCTTGCGTACCTCAGCCTAGTTTGCTGCCTGTTTCCCAGGTTTGCTCACTGTGGGTGTCTTCATGGCTACAGTCGGCTTCCCTGGTGGGAAAACAGGAATGGCACATATAGCATGGTGCAACCTTGCTGCTGTCCTTCTCCTGTCAGGGCACAGGACTTCTTCTAATCCACGCTGCGACTTCCTAGGGCACGAGTTTCCTGGTCCTGATGCAGACACTACATTCCTTGGTGCTTACCTGTTTGCTGTCAGTCGTGTCCATGGTTATCAAAATGCTGTGGGTTTGGTGTTTTGTTTTTTGTTGGTTTTATTTTATAAATAAGTTGGCTCTATCACTTTCCTGGTGCTTTTACCAGCAGACATTTCTGTTCATACGTTCTTCAGACCAATCTTAATATTTCTGCTACAAATGCTACAAAGCAGCAAAACCAAGATTTTAATGGCAAGTATATTTTAAACTGTGACTTGAAGTACAAATTAAGGTATCAGTTGAAAAATAAATGGTATCTAATGTTTTTGTAAGGTTGTGATTTTATATCTGACTGTCATTTGGGTTTGGCATATTCATAATTTGGGTTGCCAGCATTGCAGCTAAAATGGGCCGACTAGGACATTTTAAAACGTTACATTTTCTTGTAACCTAGAGATATTTTCGCAAACAGTCCAGATATGGCTAAGGGTCTCTGTAGGTTCAGCAAAATTCAGATGCTGTTCATCAGTCTGTCTTGGAATTTTCTTATATGTGTCCCTGGGTGCATTATATCAAGGAGGAAGAACTGAATATGAACTCAGCACTCGTAATGCAATATTCTCATGTTCATAAGCTTCCATTAAGGTCACTTGGTTTTGAATCTTTGGAGGCATATTGCTAGGAATTATCCTGCCCTCTGAGATGCTAGTGCTGAAATATGAACTGATGGAAATTTGAACAAATCGTACTTTTTGAATGCTCTCCATGGTTTTATGTATGACCTGACTAGACATATTATTTAGCTTCATTAACCCGAGCATGCAACTGAGGTGTTTTATTACTGGTCAGCTTTAACATTCATACGTTATTTGTTAAAATTAAATTTCATGCTAGCAGACACTTAACTTTTGCATGCATTTAGTACATATATAATGTGTTCCCATATCAGGTCCTTTGACAAGGTATTATCTAAACGAGCTCCACATAATTGTTTTAATTCCAATTCCTCCCTATTTTTTTTTTCCTTCTTCTCTGTAGTGCTCCCAGCAGTGCAGTAGCCAGGATTTGATTTCTGTCAGAAATGATACTGCTTCAGTCTTGTCTCTCTAAGTCTCCGCAGGGAGGTTAGAGGGTGGTTATCCTCCGGCTGCTCTGGACCTGGTCCAGCATTCGATGAGAATGCAAATCCCCTTGAAAGCAGATACCTTCTTCGCAGTGATGCTGCCTTTATGCTGTGTGCGCGTTAGGAAGCTTATGATAAGTTTACATTTGCATTGAAATACGGTTATTTTTAAAAGGTATCCAGTCTTTTGCTGTTCTGAAAGCTTAGGACATATTCCTGATTCTTTTATTTTTCCTTTTTAACAAGAGAAAAAAATGCATAAATATGACTCAGGGCCTTCTCACAGCAGTAGAGTACTGTTAACTGCTCTGTTGGAACAGAAGTTCGATCATCAAGGCTTTTACTGTAGTTCAGCACATTAATTTTTGCAACTGGGATTCTACATCTTCCTTGTTTTCTAAAGCACGGTGTGGCAGCGCGAGCTTAAGCAAGCCGGGCTTTCTCATACATCCTTGCGGTCCAGGTACAGAGCTTTGGCCAGAAGGCCCAATTTGAACAGGCGAAGCAGCTTCCGGAGCAGATGCAGCCCTGAATTTCTGCAGCGAGGCTGGAAAGCTCAAAGCCACTTTTGCAGCCCAAGGTGCTACCACCTCCTCTCGCAGGAGGGCTGGTGACTGCGCCTGCCATGGCCCGTGGGGCAAAACGTGGGCAAAACGGGATGGCAGGGGCTGTTTTCAGTGGTGCCCAGTGATAGGATGGGGGGCAGTGGGCACAGACTGAAGCACAGGAGGTTCCATCTGAATATGAGGAGAAACTTCTTTACTTTGGGGGTGCCAGAGCACTGGAACAGGCTGCCCAGAGAGGTTGTGGAGTCTCTGGAGACATTCAAAACACGCCTGGACACCTTCCTGTGCAATCTGCTCTGGGTGACCCTGCTTTAGCAGGTGGGTCGGACTGGATGATCTCCAGAGGCCCCTTCCAACCCCAACCATCCTGTGATTCTGTGAGCGGGATGGTGAGGGTGCACACCCGGATCCCCTGCTCAGCCTCTCGTTCCTGCCCAAAAAGCGGCCCCGCTGCCCGCACAGGTGGGTTGGGAGCAGCCGGCCGGCCGCTGCGGAGGGACACACGGGCACTGCGGACGGCCCCCCTCATTCGACATCTTCCTGCGCACGCAAAAGAAAAAGAAAAAAAAGCCTTTTAACCCTTCCGTAGCGAAGCAAATTGCCCTTAAAGCGGCTGATAATCCAGCTCCTCTCCCCCGATTCAAGTTTTATCTCGCTCGGGCCGTTTCAAAAATAACCGCTCGCCGGGGCTCCTGCCAGCGGGCCGCCGGCCGCGGGCTCGCCGGGCGCAGCTATTTCCGTGCGCGGCGGCCAGCGAGGGCCGCTGACATCATGAGGCGGCTATAAACGCCCGCGCCGTCACACCTCCCCGAGCGCCGGCCCCTCTGTTGATCGCACTGTTGTCACTCCCTTAACAACCGTCGCCATGTCGCGCCTTCGCGTCCTGCCCCCGCTCACCCCGGCTCCCCCAGGCCCGGCTGTCATGTTTCCAGAAAAAGCCGCCCCCGGGGCTGCGGGGCGCTCCCGCCTTGGCGGCCGCTGGCCAGCAGGTGTCCCCGGCGCCGGGGAGCGGCCTCCCCGCTCGCCACCGGCGGGTTCAGCGCCCGAACCGCCACCCCTGGGTGTGCTCACCCCGGCGTAGCCGCCCCTGCGCTGCCCCTGCTCCCTGAGCGGGGCTGGCAGCCGCCGCCTGCCCGCTGGCGGCTTTGGCGAGGGAGGCCCGCAGCAGCCGGGAAGAAATAAAGTTGTTTTCTGGGTTCGGGGAAGGAGAGAGAAGTGAATCGTTACTTTGGGGATAAATAAACATAAATTAAGTTCTCTTAATAAAGAAATTGATAATTTGATTTGAACTTACATGTAAATGTGATAGCCCGTTTCTCTGTCCCCCCATATTGAAGCCTTCCAACCTGCTCTCCAAGCTGCCTAAACCTACATGCTTCCCACCCACCGTCCCCCCAACTTGAAGGGAAAAAGTAGAGAAAGTCGTGCCTGCAGGGAGGACCCATGTTTCACTGACGGTTTTTCGTAAGCAGGAGACCTACATCTTGTAATCCAAACAGATGAGGTTGAGGAGGAGCGGACAGGCACCAGAAAGCCAGTGGTGTCCGTCCTAGTTTGCCAGATTTTCTTCTTTGCTCCTTGTCCACTGGCATTGTGTTCCACCGATTTGGTCCCTGCTCAGCAAAGGGTGTGTGTAAAGGTGTGTGTAAAGAGTCATTGTAATTCCTGCTCATTGGATTTCCCACAGTGCCTCCTCCTCCCTTCCAGAAGCTGAGCCTCCTCACACAGGTGTCCTCCAGGACCTGCTTTCCCCCTTCTCTTGGTGGTGACCCAGGAGTTCAGTAACAGCCACCTCCGCAGCTCCTGCCAACATACCCAGGGGCTGAGATGGTGGGACAAATGCTGCGTTCACTGTCTTCCACTGCAGTGGCTGTTTTCTTCCTGATAAACTCTTCCTAGCTGCAGAATAGATCCTTCACCTCATTGAGACCAGTCTCCATTAGGAAAATAGACTGCATTTTAAAACGTGTAAAATGTGACTGATAATACATTAAAATTAGCCAGACTTTTGGGATTTTGTTTTTCATTTTTTTTTTGTCTAGACAGAGTACCTCACATTTTGGCATTGTGAGCTGTCATTTCATTGATCTGTTGTTTGGTTTTGGAAGACTTTTGTAACTGTGCAGAAGATGTCATCTCAGTGAGTGTCAGCTCAGCTCTAAAGTCATCTATGGCCTAGTTGTCAGAGATGATGAGGATCCAGTTTCCTGAGTAGTCAACAGGAAACAGAGTGATGAGCATCTTTGAAAAGCAGCCTCATACCGTAGAAAAATTATCGTTTAAAAAAAAAAAAAAGAAATGTAGATGTGTGAACACTAGACTGATAGAGTGCTTAGCTCTGAGTGTGCCTTGAGCTAGTCAGGAGACTCAAAAGGTTAAGGAGACCTTAAAAGTAAGTTACGCAGAGTTCATGGCATCCCTCTGAGAATTTTGCTGGCACTTATTGTGAAGGGACACTTGTTTGACTTCCAGGGGAGCTTTAGGTTTTGCGTTTTAACATTTAGTGATTATTAAAAACTAGAACAATACTTCAAGCCTCTTTTTTCTTTTTTGACTGGAGGGGGAGGGTTCCAACAAGTCGTCTTATGTGTATTGATGTAACCTCCAGAGAGGTTACCAAAGTTAGATTTTTGAACAAGACAAATCTGTAGATATGGCATTACATACTCAGGAGAAGCAAAGTGCTGAGTTCTATTGAGGCTCAGTATTTCCGGATGCTGAGAACTTCTGTAAAACATGGCCCACTGTATGAAATTTTTGTGCATCGTTTTAAAATAAAAAAACACCAACAAAAAAACAGAGGTGGCAGTCCAGGTAGCTGAGAAGATACTGTGGTGTTCTGCATGGCTTGGGAGAAAGGACAGGCAAGGAATGAGTGTTGGATGTTGAAGGCAAGGAATGCATCCACACTGTGCAAGGCAATGTGCATCATGCTTGTCAGGCTTTTCCAGCCATGTAGACACAGCCTTGGGTTTTCTCCTTGCCTTTGCCACTTGCCTTCAGGTCGTGCTCAGGACAGTGGGCTCATCTTGCTGTGCCTGTTTCTCTGCTTACCCTTTGCCTTTTACATCTGCTGAAACTTTGATTAGTTACAGTCTCACAACGCGTGTGGGCTGCATGTGGCACCGCGAGGACTTGTAGGTGACATGCTGCTTTGTGCAGCGACACCAGTGTGGGGGTTCCCTTACTTTGGTGCCACTGAATCGGAAAAAAAATTCAGCTCTGCCTGTGGCTGTGTGGGCTCTGTGTGTGTAAAGAGTCATTGTAATAATCACCTTATCTCACAGCTGAAGGACTGCATCAGAAAATGGCTGGAGGGCTGGGTTACTGCGGGTACTGTCAGCAGACATTTTCTGTTGGTTTCCAGTTCTTCAGTCTGAAAACTTCACCAGTTTCTGTTCTGCGCGATCAGATTTAAGTCCAACATATGTTCACTGTTACTCAGAAGAAGTAATTTTCAGGGAAGAGATCGTTCTATCCTTGCCTTTCCCCTTTTCATTTCTGAGGATGCTGATCTGTTAACGATCCAAGATGATGCACAATGCCTCTAATATTGAGGTGGCGGTATGCTTAACAGAACCTGAACATGCTAATGCTGAGGGACCATATGACATGGAGAAACTAAGACTGTAAAGCCAGCTCATGTGAATAACTATTTTTAGAACATAAGAATAAGAAGTTGTTGTACTGAATTTTTCTACAGTTGTCTGTAAAGTGCTTTTACAGGGAAATAGCTGTCATGGCCTATGTCATGGCCAGTGGAAAACAGCGGAGGTATGAGGGTTGTGACAGAGGTACAGAGAAGAATGGAAGAGACTGGATTGCTTCCAAGCCTCTGTAGGTTTTATATCCATTGCTGTACTGGTTGGATCATGTTGCTTCCCACATAATGTTTTTGTCCCTGGTAAGCTTTGAGTTCAAACTGGTGATGGCTTGGCATTCCCTAATGTCAGTGGCATGTTTCTTTGAGGGGAGGGAACCCACAAAAATGAATTAAGAAATGCTATCTTGAGCCTTTCTTAAATGTCAGTATTCATTCTTCATTGAGCTTGCTTTAACTTGCTTTAGTTCCTCTTTTGTGTGGTGAAAAGAGTATTTAAGTATATTGACTTTCATGCTGTTTGCTGTAGAGATACACATTAACACATGGTGAGGAGTAAATATAAGTATACTGTGCTATTCTGTCTTCTGTAGCTAATGTTATTATCTAGTTGCCACCTCAATCTCTTGTTCCTTCCAATTTCTTTACTTTCAGTTACAGAGAACTTGTAGTGTCCGTGAATTACATGTATGGCAGTCAAAAAATCCAGTTTGCTCAATATGCTTGTACTATCATTAATGGTCTTCAATGACAGGGTAAAAAAGACTCAAGCACAAAACCTGGGGGTTGTTTCTTTTTGTGCAGTACATGCTAGTTAGATTAACACAAAGATTCTGGAAACCTTTTTTTCTTAATTTTGTTAATATGCTTGCTTTCGGTATAATCTCATCTTGCATCCATCTGAAGCACAATACTGACTAATCTTTTCATTTGCTTAACCTGTTTACTAAACCCTGAGTTTCCCAGAGCGCCGGGGATAACACATGAAGGTGACTCAGGTACAGTTTAAGAATATAAAGCAGCCTGGAATAAAGGGCTCAAGAATAGCAAGTAGGAGTTATTTACAGCAATTTAAGCTAATCTGTCTGACTGTGTGTGGAAGCTGCACAGAGAGCCCTCGCATGAGGGGGCAGTGATATTCAGCATGGGAGCTGCGAGTGAGCTCTGCAAGGAGAGATCTAACACGTCTTTCCTCTGGTGGCCTTCCTTTTGAAGCAGATGTCACTAAAATACAAAACGCTAACCGCGTGAAATTCCCTGAAGGCTTTCGCATAGTTTTACACATCATAAAGAGGCAAGGGCTTGCACCCCTTCTCTTTCTTTGTAGACAATATTAAGATTTTTTAATAGCTTTATATTGCTGCTCAAGATTTATAGTGTTCCAATAATACATTAGTGAATAGAGACTGAACTTGAGCACCTGTATTTTAAGTTATTTACAGGTATCTCAAAATTGACTTTTGGGGATGAGAATTCTCTTCCCATAAGCAGAAATAAATTACCTCTGGAAAGGAAGAGAAACATCTATTTGGTTGTTTTAATCCACTGAACTTAAATAGTATGTCTTTCCCCTACAGATTGTTTTTTTCAACAGTTTTATTGAATTTGGATTACTCAGAAACTTAGTTCTCTGAAGAAGGGGCTACCCTGACACTTTGACATTTGTAAAAGATATGGTTATGAAATAATAAAAACATGGGGTTTTAAAAGAATTTTACTCAGTCGTAATTACTGTTCACTTTCCTGATTTCAGAAAACTACTGCTTCATCTCCCGTTGCTGCTTTTGTACATATGGATGATTTTATAATGCATGGTGAAGGCATTAGCAATGTTTATGTGCTTTTACATTTTCATTAGTATTTTAATTATCATCAATTTCTCTAATCAGACCATGCCATTAACATTTATCCTATTCCACGCTTAATGGCATCAGAGTTGAGGTTCATGTGCAACAACTGTGGTGTTCATTGTTCCTGGTTCTGTGTCTGCATGTGTCCTTATTTTATTTGCCATTGACAACATTAAATTTTTCTGGAAAAATGTTTAAAAGGATAAAGTCCATGACGAAGTCACGGTACAGCCCACGGAGCTCAATCTGTTGATGAGGAGAACTTCTTTCTTTGAGCAGACACACAGTGTCCATCACAAGTACTCTCAGTGCTTGGACGGCTCCTGTAAATGTTGCATTTCTTTGAAAAACAGTAATACAGTACTGGAAAGCGAACACGTTTTCAACTTCATTTAATTAGCAATAATTGTCGTCTTTCTTTGGCTGATTCGCCTTCGGTAGTCTGACAGTACCTTTTCTGTCCCCTCAGAATTTTCTGTGCTGTGAGCGGTGCCCTTACAAACGATTTGAACTTGTGGAAGTGGCAGGGGCAACTTTCGGAAACATGTCGCTGCCAAGTTTCCTGTGATGTGGTCTTAAAATAGATCAGACTGGGAAAAGAGGGGAGGACTGTCACCAAGTGCCGCTCCGCATGTCAGGACTGTTTTTACTTGATCTATATCGGCTGGTGAGGTCTTTTGTGAGCAGAAGAAAGAACCTCACCCCCACCCATTTCCTCTTTTCAGGCTATTTCGGGCTCGCTGTGAAGTTCTCAGTGTACTTTCTCAGCCAGAGCAGCATTGTGAGCTCCTTCTGGTAAATCACATTTTCGCCTTGGGGGGGTGGGGAGGGCTGTAAGAGGAAGGCAGGAATTTGTCTTTAAGCAAGTGGTGGTTTTTTGGTTTGTTTTTTCTTTTTTTTTTTCTCTTTCCCCTTGTGTGTGCAAGAAAATATTCACTATCCCACTAAATGTCAAAATGTCGTGGAAGTTTCCAGTATGATTTTTTTGGGCCAAGCCCACATTCATACTTTGACACGTTGTACATTTACCTAGATAGCTTTCGCTCATGCTAGCACATGGTATCGACATTTTCTCTTTTCTGATTTAAAGAGTCATTAAATTTAAGAAAGAGCTAGTCTTAAGAAATTAGTGGAATATTCAAGCTGAGTATTCTTATTAGTGCAAGGATGAAAAATGTCACTGCCTAATCACTCATCTATTTCTGTAGTGAGGCAATAGCCTATTTTTTTGCTTTTTTTCCTCTGAACTTTCCACCAGGATAGCTCTGTTGTTTTCACTGAGGGTTTTGTTGACTGCAACCACTCTGGGAGAACTCAGAATTGGAGTTCAGTTTTCCATGTGAGAAAATGGACGTTAAGAGTTCTGCTCTCCTTAGTTAGGTCCCTGTTCCCAGAAAAACATCTACAGCAGGAAAAAAAAAAGTCTGAAAGAGGGTATGGAAGTGTGGGAGAACACACTCGGATTTTTCTGCATGGAAAAATCAGGATTATCTGAAACATACAAAAGGAAGGAAAAAAAAGAATGGGAGGAGGGTTTGAAGTGTTTTGTCACGTTTGGTTGGGGATTTTTGCTGGGTTTTGCAGAACTGCAGGGTCCTGCAGTTCCCCCAGTCCTCTAGACTGTTACTACTTGAACCTACTGAAAGCTGAGCAGTTTAGAGGAGGAATTTGTACTCCGTGTACGCGTTTTCTCCGTGTTGTTGTGAATAGTAGCTTAGTCCTAGGGAATGTTTGATTGAAAGGCTGCACTTGGTTAAATGTCAGTGTTTTCCAGAGACCCCATGAAAAAACGTCCTCTGTGGGAATGGAAAAAATGACTGATTTGATTTTTTCTGATTTCATTAAGTTTAAAATTCAATAACAAGTCAGGAAAAGATTATTCAGATCTTCCTGCATCACAATAAATCATAATAACAAAACAAAACAAAACAAAACCCCACCATACAAAAACCCCACAAGAAGGCTCGCATTCATTATCTGAAAATTCTTTGAAGTTTGCCTCTGGGAAAAATGCTCCTTGTGCAGTCATGGTGAGGTCAGTTGACAGTTCCTGACTTCTCAGCACCAACAGATACATTATTTTTTTGCATTGTAAAATGTCAGTCTTCTGGGTGTGTGTATACACCAAACAGGTACTTTTTGCTACCATTTTAAAAGAGAACAAGTATTTTTCAAGAATAATCATTTGTCTTTGTTTTGCCCCCAAGTTATAGTTTCACCATTGAGAAATAGTCTCAATGCCTCAAACGTCTTTTATGCTTAAATTAGACCTGAAGTCCTTGGGTGAGATTTGAGAAGGAAAAGATTTGGTAATTTTGGATTTCTACATGACTTATTCATGCATTTGTTTGGTCTGTATTAAAATCCTAAGTAAAAGTTCACGAATTACTGTTAACACATGAGAATGTTTTGCAGGTGTAGAAACTTGGAGTCAGTCCTGTGTTCTCCTGGTACTTTTATCTTGTCCCATCTTTTCCCTGAGCCAAGGCACCCTGTCTGCAACATCTTATTATTTTCATGGTTCTTCCGTCACCTGATGGGCCAGCGCAGTGCATATTGCTATTATTTTTCTCAGAAACACGTCCTTGAGTCTCACTTCCTCGTCTGCACACCAAAACCAATGTATGTTTTCTTCACATCCTCGCTATTTTCCTCATGAAGGTCCAGGATACCAACTTGCTCATTTTTTTCCCAAAATTCATAAAGCTTCAGCAAGAAACCAGAAGGCTGGAAGGGATGGGTGGAACAGCCCAGCCTGGGTTTCCAAGCCTGACTTCCCCAACATAACTTGTAGTTTTCCTGTTTGGCCAGCAGGACTAGACCTGGAGTCAAACATATTAATGTGGCTCAAAGCTCGCTGCACTGTCATTGTGGGGTTTTTTTGTTGGTTTGTTTAATTCCTTGCTGCTGAAAATCTCTTCTGCAACCTCCTACCCCTCGCTTCTGGCATAAAAAAAATGTAAATAAATGGCACTTTCATTTTGGTGTGGCAATATAATTCATTAGAGGCCAATCCAGAGACCTTAGTGGGTGTGTTTTGGGGAGCCCAGGCTCAGATTCCTGTTAAAAAATAATGTGAAATAGCTCCTCGTGAGTACTCCTCTGTAAGCAGCTTGTTTTATGATGGCGGGTAATGTCGCAGGATGGCTGCTGGGGCTGAGTAAGCAGGGGGAAACATGTGGGGTTTCTTTTTGAGAGTGGGGGAAGCATTTCCACCCCAGTGAGCTCGGCACTGACAGCCCAGCACATCCAATCCCATCCCATCCCATGCCGCTTCATAATGGGGGCTATTGTCAGCAGCCGAAACGCACGGGGTGATGAACGCCGGGATGCAGCGACGTCTCGGTTGGTGCCAGTCTGCGGGCAGGAACTTTTCTCAGCCAGGCACGGTTCCAGGTGGCCGGGGACAAGACAGGGTGGCGTATTTACAGCCCCGCCAGCCTGCTGCTGGGGATTGCCACCACCGCGAAACAGCCCTCGTCTGTAGTATCTCGGTTGTGACGTTGGCATCAGATACTTTGCACAGCTGGGCCAGGCCAGTGCCAGATTCGCGTCTCGTGGTACGAGCTGACCCAGCTGCACTGAAAGTCTCATTCTTTTCTCTGTCTTTTATTTATTTTTTTTTAAATCAACAATACAGAGGGGGGGTTACAGCTAATACGCTCTCACACACAGGTGCATCAAATACGCAGACGTTAAGCAAACACAATTCTCCTCTTTCTTTCCTTTGAGCGTTGTAAGGGTTTTTTCTTAAACATCTGCAGTTGTCCAAGCTGCATGTCTTGCTCTCCTAAGACAGAAAGTGTAGTTTAAAAAAAAAAAAAAATCAGAAATACGTGCGTGTGTAAAGAGATGTATAAATAAATAAAATACATCCATGTTTCCCGTTTCGGTTCTGCTTAGGGAAGAGCAGTTTTGAGTATTGAAATAATGCAAGCTGAACATTTTTTTTAATGAGCATCATTTTATTTGAGTTGGAAGTACTGAAATAGTGCCCATTATGTATGTCAGCAACTAAAGCCCAATTACATACTTATTCGTAAATTGTCCAATTGCAAAGGGGCAGCCGTCAGCTTTTCTTTCCCAGTCTAGAGTGTCTCATAGGTATATATTTACAATTCCTACACCAGCTTCATAAGCATAAAATGAGATCCAAGTCTCTTAGTTGCCTTGAGGGTTTTCTGGATTGAGAATGGATTTTGTTTCCCAAGTTCCTCTCTAATCCAATAAAGAGGTTTAAAGCATTACTATAAAAGAATAGATATAAAAATATAATTAATGAATATTGGATAATGCTGACAAACACGTGAAGAAACTTTTTTTTTTTTAAATCTTTAGTGATGGCAGTCTGAATCAGGATTTAGCTCAGAGCGAATTGCCATTCTGAAGCATTCAAAAATAATTTGCCAAGACACTAAAAAAAAAGTGGTAAGAAAAAATCAACAAATGACATTAAACCAAGAAAATCTTCCAGTTCCTTTTGTTTGTTTACTGGCTTTTTATTTCCTCTTTGGGAGCTCCGAAGCCAGATTTTCAGGCTATCCTCTGCAATTACAGGAACCCGGAAGGATTAGCGTTTAAACGAAAGCCAAGTTTCTCAAGAAGAAACACGACTCCGGGAACTGGGACTTCAAGACAAAAAAGGGCAAATGCCGCAATATTTGAGACGGCTGTCTTGACTCCTGACTTTCCCACAGCCCAGAAGACCCTTGGTCTTTGGCAGACGAAGATTGCGGTCCATGACTCCCGCTTGCGAACGGCCTGACGTTGGCGGTCGCAGGTGCAAAATGCTGCGTGTCATCCGTCCCCGGCCTAGCGGTGACAAAGGGCTCTGAGGGGCAGCACGGAATGGCGGCGAGAAGCCCTGAGAGGCCGAGCGCTGCATGCCAGGCTCCGTCGTTCCCGTTTGTCCCCGTTTTTTTAAGTCGTAGAGCACCGAGCGATGTGAGAAACGAAGGGTGGGACCGAGTGCCTGCGTGAGTAACATCTGCAGGACCGGGCCTGATCCTCTTCGCACTGAAATCCATCGGCATCTCGCCAGCCCCGGCACTGGGACCAGGATTTGTGCCAGCAAGGGAAAGGGAAACCTACTAGGCTGTTTCTTTCTGTGGCCTGCTCAAGGAGAAAGTGTGGGGTTTTTCTTTAAAAAAAAGCACAAATAGATAAAAAAAACTCAGTACTATCAAAATAGACGCTTTTGGCAATACCCCTAGGGACATGTGGTTGACTCGCCATCCCTGGAGGTGTTTAAAAGACTTAGAGATGAGGCTCTTAGGGACAAGGTTTAGTGCCGGAGTTAAGTTATGGTTGGACTCGATGCTCTTGAGGGTCTCTTCCAACCAAAATGATTCTGTGTTTTGTAAGCGGTGTCTTTAGTTCTGCCGGTCTTCCTTCAGGCGTGCGGGACGCTTGGCGCCTGGTTGGAGGAGTCACTTGGAGGTGTGGGACATGAAGAACTGGAACAGGAGATAACACGGCCACCGGCATTTCTGTGCCAGGGTTGCCCTGAGGTCGGGGAACATGTTTTCCTCATCTTGGGGATGTTGTGCTGGAGCTTTAAAAAATTTGGAAATACCGTCCTCATGACCTGGATCTTTTCCCTAAGCTTTTGCTTTCTTCTTTTTATTACAGTAAATCTTATTTCTAAATAACAATTGTCTTTCCCCTGAGGAATTTAGTAGGTAATGGCATCTTTACCTCTTTCTCCTCCCCAATTAAGTTTTTGAGGTGGTTGTACGTTTCTGAAGAGGGTTTTTGGGGTTGTGTGTTTAAGTATGGTAAATTAGAGTAGAAATAGGTCAACTGATTTGTAACTGCTGGTTTGCCTTTAAAAGCAAATCACATTAAAAATGATTCTTCGTATTTCTCAGTGTAAGTGCCAGCTATGTGTAATTTTAGCTTGTGGTAGCAGCAATGGGTCATTTGGGGCAAGGGAAAACAAACCCTCTGGAATCAGAAGCAAGAGCAGAGTAAGGAAAAGAACGAAAGCACATGTAATTATTTCGTAAAAAAATGTAGTGCTCCAGTGAGGTTTTAGAAATCCTGCGTGTAGGGCAGTTGCAGCTTTGAACCTAGTGTGTTTGGAAAATTGCTAACCTTGGTAGTGCAAGCATAACTCACTGACTAATTTCAGAACTTTTCTGTTTAAGTTAAATAAAAAGGAAGTTTTCCTATTCACTCCTTTGTCACTGTCAGCGTGTGGTCCATGAGCAGAGCTGTTACAGTGCTGGCATGTCTGAAAATGTGCATTTCAATTATTTGGAGAGTTTTTCAGGTATCAAATCAGCTCGTAGTGGTAGTACACACACAATGTTAAAGCAAACTCAAGGGTAAAACATACGTACTTGGCATTTTACTTCTAAAATTCTGTCTCCCTCCTCCAGCACTGTTTGTTTTGGGTAATCTTAAATGTCACAAGGTGCTTTTCCAAAATTGACCGCAATGATTGCGTTCAACCTTTTGAAAGACAAGTGTCATTTGTAAAGGAAAGATTATCAGTGACTTGTTTGCTATAATCCTAAAAATTGCTTGACATGTATTTCTGAACTGGTTGGGGAGCTCCTTTAAACTTGTCTTACACTGAAGTTCTTTTAGTTAATGACTGCAGCTTAGTCTGCACTAGAAAATGGTATGTCAGCGAGGGCTGTGCGTAAATCACTCTCCTAACACATTCAGCTGTGCCAGCAGAAACTACAAGGTAGATGAAATTATTTTTTAAAAAATAAATAAATATTATTTTGCTGGTGTAGCTTGTTCCTTCCAAGAGACAGGTTTAAACTATACTGTCTGAGGGGTTCTTTCCTCATATCAGCTGTGTAGGTTTAAGATACAATTACCTTTGTAACCGTATGAACTCCATTAAGTGTTCTCATGCTAGAAGAAGTATTTCCTGTCACCAAGATGGCCTGTTTTCAGAAACCCTTGCCAGCCTCACGTAGACACCAGCAACACCAATTTAATGTCTTTTTAGAAGTGAATTCATTTAAGTGAGCGGAGTTCCCTCCTTGTCCCGATGAGTTAAAGGGCATTTCTCACAGTCAATCCGATCAGCAGAATGTAAGTTGGAACCTGAGCCGGGTTCAAGTGCTGACCTGGCTTTGGGCACAGCGTGGGATGAGGCGCCTCCCAGGGCCTCTCCGGCCTGCAGGATCCTCCGGCTCTGGGTAGGGCTGTGCCAGTTCGTGGGGTCTGGTGCAGTGAGTGCTGTATGTGTAAGAATGACTTATGTAGCCTTCATAGGTGATCCAATAAAATTGCTTGAATGGACCAAAAAACAAACAAAACAAAAACAAACAAAAATTCTTTTGTGTTATAGATGCTTTCTCAGTGCCCAGATCTCTCTTCTGCTTCATCTGGGGATCATTACGATTCCTCTGCTCTTTGCCATCCCTGGCAGGTTTCGAAGGTGGAGGGCTAGCAGTAACAGCACCGTTAAACTCTAAGTGTTGTTACAGTTCCTGTTGCTTTTCTGATGATATATCTTTGACATGCAGCGGTGCATGTCATGTAGAACAGCTGTGCTCCATCTACCATCCCTCCCTCGCACTCAGTAACCCCAATGAGCTAGCAGTGGGAAGGAAAAATGGCACATTTCTCAATCACTCTTTCAGTGTTCAGAAGATTTTTGTTTAGGATCTTTTCCTTCTCTGTGGCACAGAGGTGATCGTCCACATGGGTTTGTTGAGTGTGGTCATGGGAGGTTACGGAGGGGATCTCTCATCTCCTGCTTCTTTGTCACCGTGCTGGCAGCACTGATGTTCCCAGTAGCCTGGTGCCTCTCCGGTTTCCTGTCTCTACATGCCAGACCATGGGAGCCAGACAGCAACGCTGTGCTGGGGTTGGAGCCAAGTGAGGAGCAAAAGACGTGAGCAAAATTCTTCCCTTGGGTGAAGCTGTGCGCTAAGGGTCTTAGGTTATTGACTTGGAATGACTGACCCAAGTCTTTCTAGCAATTTGAAGGTGGGGCTTGTAACTGGAGGCCCTCCTGTCCCCTCTTTTTTACACTGTCCTGTTCCAACAGTGGTGCCGTTTGAGCTGGGTTTAAATTCTATAGAGTCTGCAGTGCTGTGAAGAAAATCCTGGAACTCTCGTCTTGCTGTCCCAGGGCTCCACCGTGCACTCAGATTTCCCGTTTTGTTTGCCAACTCATTCTGAGACTAAAACCAATGAAAAGACCCAGCATGTTCCGTGTGAACACTCAGATCCTGCAGGAGAAGGTTCTGCAAAGCTGTCTGAATGGTAACGGGAATGGTGGCTTATTTTTGGACTTCGAAGACACTCATCAGTAATTTGGAGATTATGGAAGTCTGGAGTTGATAGCACTGAACTAGCAGTAGCCATGCGAAGTTCTCTGCAAAGTTGTAGTCCAGTCAGCTGGACCCTTGTGTAAGCTGGAAAAAAAAAAACCCATGGCATAGGTATTGCTCAAAGTGCCTCACAGCGGCAGAATTTTGTTTTTATTATTAATAGAATTGATGTGTTTTGTGATTCTGTTTTGTGTTTAAGGTCTCACTTAATTGCTGACATTCTTGATGGCCCTTTGTCTGATGACTGGCAGGCTATCACCAGATCCTTCATCTGAAATCCACCAGAAGAGTAGGAAGACCCAGCTCACTTTCAGGGACTTTTCCATCCTTTCTTTTGTGACCTGACCGGGGTTTTCAGTATTGAAGATTGATTAGCAATTTTTTTAATGGCCTGGGAATACTCGCCTGAGAAAGGTTCATGGTTATGCTCTTATGATCCAAAACAGACAGAAATGCAGGTCTGTGTGCATCTGGTTGGGATAGTAAGCTGTAGGGCTTTTGGTTCATTTGGTTTTGGGTGGTATGGCTGGTTTTGTTTTACTCTGAGATGTCAGTTGAAAATATATTCGTTCTAATTTAACATTGATCCATGATCTGTAGGCAAATGTATGTTTGGTGATGCCCTGTTGTTTATAGAATTATTAGCTTTTTATTTTTGACAGGCTTTTCATGTGACAGGATCTGTGCTTTGGGACCGCACTCTTTGCAAAACTGAGAATGAAGAAGCTCTACAGGGTTTAAGATGAATCAATCTTCTTTTCCTCCTGCCTCCCATGGTGAATTTGCTCCTGTGGTGGTTGCATAAGGCAACCCAGCTGAGCGAAGCCTCAATAAAAGCAAAGCAGCTTGCTACTTGCTTTCTGTCAACTTGCCACACTGCTTCTGTACACGCTGCTCTACACCAGTTGCAGCTTACCACAGTAAATAGCTTCCAAAACTCCAGCAGTCCTCTCTCCCATATGCCTTTGCTTCTTCTAAGCATGGCCAAAAGGCTTTTGTGCTACTGCAGCACAGCTTGTCTGCTGATACTGCGTGGTAGAAACCGGTTTACCGTCAGTGTCCTTTTTGAGACTTGGAGAGCCCTGGCTGGTCGTACCTTTCTGCTCCTGGAAAAGGAGTGAATTGGACGTCTGGAAATGTGAGCAACCACAAGCTTGGGGTTGGGCAGCCTCACGTGAGGCATTTCCACTGAGGGCCAGGCTCAGGACTTGGAAGTCCCATTTTTGGAAATCTTTCACTGGAAGGGCCTATGGAAATGCAAGGCAGCATTATTTTTTCCGGGATACTGGATGCAAGTAACCCATCAGACTAAGGAACACTTCACCAATCCTCATTGATCTTATGTTAGGAACGTGAGCTGTGTAGAAGTGGAAATCAAGGCTGTACTTTAACGGGTTGTAAATGCTCACTGCATCAGCGGCACAATCCCTCTTTCAAGAACTGACTGGCAGCTGCCCAGTTTCTCCATTATATGGGGAGCAGGTTTCCTCCTGTCCCAGACTGGAGGTAGGAGGGAGGATAACATGGCAGCTCTGGCTTGCAAAGAGCTACTTTTTTGCTGTTTCTACATTGTTTGCTGCATCTAAGTGAGTGAGGTACCTGTCTGATAGTGGCGGGTACAGCATGAGCCTACACTGGCGTGCTCCAGCTACCTTCCTACATACTTGCTTTTATCCAAGTTGTGCAGTATGAGGAAAGACTTGGCATTGTCTTCCTGACTTACCAAATCTTGTATTAGTCATGTCTTTGGGAGATGGTGGCAGTTCTTCACTTCCCACGCATACCTAGACATAGTCTTTTACCGGGCTCAATGTGGATTTAAAAAAAAATATTAAAAAATCCTAATTCTTTGGCGTCTTTAACTGCAAATGGAAATAATTAATAAATGTTCCAGTTTGGTTTGTCTGATGAGAATGGTAGTCTATGCTATCAACGGTATTTTTTGCTTCCCTTCCCCCTCTTGCTGTTGCGGTAGGGCGAATTGCATCATTTTTAATAAGATTAGAGCTATTTGCATTTTAAGGTGTTCAGGGTATTAGCTGGCGGTGTGTCAGTTTAGTCTGTCTGAGCTGGCTTTGGTCACCTCCCATAAAGGTTAGAGAGTTCAAAAATATTGTGCCTTGTTGAACCGAGAGTCTAGACATGTCTGGAGAGATCCTTAGTTTTCGGGGTTTGTCTAAGCTTTGTTTCAACAGGGGTGTGAAAGCTCCCAAAAATGACAAGCTAACACAAAGGTGTGAAAGTCATTTGAGTACTGTGTGGGTGAGAAATGCCTGTATCTGTGCTCTTCGTCAAGAAACAGTAAAAGGGCACACATTAAGAAAAAATAAAGAGCACTGTCAAGCAAATAAAAGGCCCTTTATTTGTGTCTAGAAATGGAGAAGGAGTTTGGGGCTGCTCCTGGCTTTACTGTAGAAGCTTAGGTGTGCCGCTCAGGCTTCTGCGTGCCAGCCAGGCCCTCGTCCTCTGTCAGCATTCGGTCTGATCCCTGCAGCCTTTCCTGGATGTGAGCCAGGTGACAGCCTTCCCTGCGGCTTCAGGAACGAAAGAAAAGAGCGATGAACATGCAAAGTGTTATTCCCGCGGGGCTGCGGGCTTTGCCGCTTCTGGAGGCCCAGGTGACGGTGGTGGGCCTGTGCGCCGTGGCCATCCCGCTGTCCTGCTCTGGTGCCTTCCCTCTGTGTCACCTTTCTGTTCTAAAGGGCTCCTCTGAAGACCCTCGGTTCTTTGCCTCGAAAAGGCCCGCTCTCTTTTCTCCTCTTATTCCAGTGAACCTCTTTTGCCCTTTGAGGAGAGTGGGGGGAAAAAAAAAAAAAGCATATTGTCCAAGAACATGGTTTTCAGTGGAAGATCTCGAAACAACTGCTCCAATACCAAAAGCTCCCTTGAATCGTGGAGAGTTTAATGGGTCTTCACAGAAGCTGGCGGGTTGCCCAGGCCCGGACAGATGCTGCGGTGTGTCGTGTGCTGTCTGGAGGAGTCCCCGTACACTGGGGTCGTCTTAGCCTGCGTAGGTATTTTGAAGCCGTGGTCGAAGTAGGAACAGTTAAGGATGTGCCACGGAGAACAGTTCTGCAGTTCTTGGCAGATGGACAAAACTCCAGAGCTACGTGCTGTTTTTCTCCCCAAAAAGCTTGTGGTTTCTCAGCTAGCAGATGAAGTACCCTGGGAAAAGGACAAAGGAACAGTAACGCAAGCAAAAATATCCCTGTTGAGATTTCCTAGAGAGGAATTTATGCGGAACGGGAACTATTTGCTTCTGCAAGTTTCTACAGGCAAATCATATTCTTGACCACTCTTCAGTTCTGGTAGTTGCAGGATTTTAAAGCTCTGATTCCTGGAACTGTATAAATAAAAATGTGAAGTTTCACTAAAAAAATATAGTAAACCATGTTTCTAGCCTTTCCGACTACAGCCTTAGTCTTTAAGGTGTATGACCTTAGTAAACTCAAATGCTTCTAAACAACAAAAAACAATGGAAATGTATTTTTTCAGTTTTGGGATTAACTTCAAGTGGGCAATACTAGAATTATTAAACCTTCATGATCAGTAATGCTAAAGACTCTTGAAGGATTTAACTGCCTCAGCAGTTATTTTTAATTTGAACTGTGGAGAAAGCAGCCAGTTTATTTCCCTAGTTATTTAGGCACCATTGGTGATATATTTGTGGGTTTATATATTTAATACAAGCTTTGATGTTTTCCCTTATGCATCTTTTTATTATATAAATAATGTCCTTGTTTCTTAGTATTTGTTGTTAGTGTGTGCAAATACATTCATCTTTTGTTTCATGCTTCCCTAGTGACCTGTTACATTCAGTTATAGGATATGCAGAAAGGAAATAATTAGTCTAACTTTGATCTGCCCTTGAAATTGCGCTGTGCTTTTAAACCACTGTACAAGAGGAACAGTACGTTTGGTTTTGGTTGTGTTTTTTTTTTTCTGCCCTCCTCAGCAACAAAGCACGGAGTGAATCCAGGCATTGTATGTTATTGTCTTACGATAGCCTAAAGAGCCACTTTTTAACACGAGTTGTAGGTGGAGACTTTTCTTCCCAGCGCGGATGCTGCAGACGGGCCAGGAGCTCCTCAGCTGTGAAATCATAGGAGGCCATTAGATCATCGCTTCTCAGCACCTGCGTGGGTGCCCGTCGCATCTTGCCCGCTTCATTTCTTATATCCCTTACCTTAATTTGGTTGTGTTGTGTGTTCCCCCCCGCAACTTTTTACATTGAAGCTTAGTTTGTCATTGATTCTTTTCTGCATACCTCTGTGGCTTTTCCTTTTTTCTTTTTTCATTTTGGCGTTCTGCTTGGCACTGCGGGAGCAAATTGTTAAAGTTTGTCTGCTCCAAGGAGCTATGGGAAGGAAAAAAAAAGGAGACAAAAATCAAACAAGCAAACAAAAAACTCCACCGAATAACAACAACAAAAAACCTGCCAGAAATTCTTAGAAGGGGGCTTTGAAATTTGCAAACTGTCACAAACCAGGTATAGTTTTCTGTTCCTGGTCTCCACAGTCTGGAAGCAAAGTTAAAGAGGTAGAACAAAAATTAAACAACTTTGTTTTTTTTCCAGCTGCTGATGGTGATAGAGCCTTGGGTAGTATGGCCACAGCATTTGAACTGTGTGTCTGTGTAGTTAATTTGTTTTTACTTAAATTGAACCTTTCAGATTGCCTTTTTGGTTTGAGGGCTTTGTTTTGTTTTGTTCTTTTAAACCTGTAATTATTTCCCAGTGTGTGTTGTTTTTTGAGATGCCAAAAATACTGAAAGATAGGTAATAGGAAGATAGGAAATGGCTTTATTTCACTTAGTATCTGGACCTTGTTTTCACAGTTTCTTCTACTGTTCAGGAAAAAAAAAAAAGGAGCAGAAAGCATTTGGAATACAGAAAATACAATGGGTGCTAATTTCTCTTAGTCTGGTTGTGCGTTTACTGCGTGTGGCTTGATGGGAGATTGTCCTAGTGCAACAGTAAACTGTCTTGGTGGTTCAGAACATGGTCTCTGATATAGGGGAAATACTATTTGCTGTCAAAATCCTAAAAAGGCTTTCTTTGGTGTGTTTTCTCTTTTTTTTGGCTGGGCAGCTGTTGAGCTGAGGAGACCCAGAATTTTGTACAGTAGGCAGGAGCGTTTTACTCCTTAATCTCACCTCTTGTTTCATAAGCATTTCATCTTTTTTGTCATAGTTCCAAGCCTCAAGTTCGTAGATGTAAGGATTGCCTTTTTTAATTATGCCATGCTCAGGCCACTGCAGTTGTGGTTCTTGATTGAAGGATCTTTATGTTCCTGTAATACAAATAAATGGTGGGAATGAAGTGATTTTACCAAGATGTTGTTTAACAAGCATGGATGAAATGTGAAAGTAAGGTCTTTGGAGATCCTCATAATTAAAGATCCCACTGTATAATTTGCTTTTTTGTTTGTTTGGGGTTTTTGTTTGGTTGGTTGGTTTTCGTTTGTTTGTTCGTTTGTTGGTTGGGTTTTTTTTAATTATCTATTATTACTATTGAATGATGCTTTCCAGTCCAGTTCAAGTATTTTTGTTTGTTTTATCTATTAGCCGTGTGTATTTCCTGCCCAAAGCCATCGTGTTGTTGCTTTAAGATGACAACACCCCCTGCGCTGTACCCCAGAGCAAGATGGAGTATATAAGAGTGTCTTTACACACTTCACACTGTTATGATGCTAAATTATTTAGGTTTTTCTAAAGGCATTTAGTCCTCTGCTGAAAGAGGATTCAAATGTGTACAGCAGTGGTGGTTATTACTCAATGTATGTTTGTCCATAAATGCATACGAAAGGTAGAGATATTAATTTAGGTTTCACTGAGTCTACCAGGCTGGAAACTGGATGTAAATCTGAGTATGTTTCTCTCTGTTGTGTTTTGCCTCTAGCAGCTTTTAGAATCACAAATGCATGTTTTTAATGACTAAATGTAACATTAACAGAGAGCCATTCTGCCCCAATTGTTTCATTGAAGAATGGATTTGGTAGAGACTTCTTTTAAGTAGCCACGTCTGTCTAATCAAGGTTTCCTTCCTTCCCCCTGGAAAACAAAACAAACCAAAACAACCCCCAGAATATTAAAAAGCAGAGAAAATTAGATTTTTCATTTCTATGCAAGCTTTGGCGTGGCAGCTGGAATGCGAAGTAGAAGGAAGAGGTCGTGCTGTATGGCTGCGTGAAGGACACCTTCCTCCGGGAGCTGGGATTTTTGCTCAGCCCCACACGGGTATGCAGGAGGCTGTACGGTACCTGGGGATGGGACCCAGCCGTGCTCTCGTGATGGGGAATCTGCTGCGTTCTCCACCTGCGTGTGTGGGAAACACCGACGGAGGTGAAATACTGTGAAGAGTGAAGGAGCACCACTGGGTTTTTATATTTTTCTTCCAGTTTTTAAATAAAACCCCACTGCGTTTCAGGAAATTAACAGCAAAGCTAAAACATTTTTGAAAGCCGCTGTTGCCTATCTCTCCGTTTTGCATTTGTACACTCCCTAAACACGGGCTGACACTCTGCTGGGCGTCAGGGCTGGGAGCACAGGCTGCGATTTGGGGAGGTCCCGTGCCTAGGTGGTGGGACCAGCCTTGGGCCGGGGCACCCGTGGGACAAGCAGCTTCCCCATGTCAGTGGGACACAGTGGTCCAGCGTCTGCTCCTCTCCTCCAGCGTGCCTCAGCGGGGGGCTTGCGGCTTGCGGAAAGTGGGAGGATACTTGGTGTTATCCCCCGGGCAATTTCTGCACGGCGCTGAGCCTCTGGCATCTTGGTCCTGTGCGAGGAGTGGGTATTGGAGTCCCGTTGGACGGGCTTTGGGGCTTAGGGGGGTCTATGAGGAGGAGTGGAGCTTGGCCATCGGGAAGACTTCATGTGGCTCCTGGCACCTTCCTGTTCTCTTTTCTTTCCCAGCAATGCGAAATTGATCGTCTTAAATGAAGTGGTTAATGTACACAATTTAAAAAAAAAAAAAAAAAGAAAAAATACACCACAAGGTTGGTGTGAGAAAAGGCAGAGAAGCTTTTGACCGGCCTGAGGACGTGGGCAATTTGGAAGGCCATGCAGCTGGCTGGTTATGAGATAAAGTGCGAGGGATCATCTTTCCTGTGTCCCACCTGTCCCAGCAGGTTGGGGGGTTTTTGCCAGTTCCCAGAAAGGAGGGCTTTGTGGGAGGTCAGGGCTTCCACACTGCTGCACTCTCTGACTGGGCTTATGTGGGGAAGGGAAGACACCCAAGGCAAGAGGCAGCACAACTGCTTTTAAGGGTATGACCTTAAAGGAAGAGGAGTTGGAAAAGCCAAAGATAAAGACGGCCCAGAACATCCTTAAGGCTGCCAAGCCTAAAATTAGATGCAGTCTAGGCTTTGTTTTCCTTGCAGGCTCACATGCTGCACACTATCTTCTCCCAGCTGGCCTATTCCGCGAGGATGGTGAGTGCTGACGCTGAGGAGCACTTGACTCCCTGGGAATAGGTTTCTTGTGACTTTCTGCACGGGGGACGACGGGGACGCGGCAGAGCTGCCGTCACACGCGGGCACGGGCGATGCGGTGCTGCTGACAGCAGCTGTCCCGGGACTGTTGCTATGGATGGCCAAGGCGTTGTTGACTGCAGGGAGGATCAGAATTACTGCTGGTGACCGGATGAGGTATTAAGTGCAGAGCTGACGTTAGAAGTCCGTGCACATGACACAATTGACCGTGTCACTTACGCAGTGGTTTCAAATGTGGGCTGTGGATCAGGAATGGGCAGCAGAGGGATGCTGGATGCAGCACATCCCATGCGTGTGTTGTAACCCTTCCCTCAGAGGCTGTCACTTACATTTTGGCAGGGCACCTGTTAACAGTTATGCCCCAAAAATCCACTTTTGCCAGATGAAAAAAAAAAACCAAACAACACAACAAACCGCAATATGGTTTGATTCGATGATCCTGGGGGTCTCTTCCAACCGGAATGGTTCTGTGATTCTATGATTCTCTGTTTCGACGTAGCTTGGCCATTCTAGGTGTGCCAAAACAAGGTTGAAAGCTTATACTTGGGACTGCACTACTGTGCAAATACAGTTCGATTCTCATGCCAGCGCATTAAAATGCAGTAGTGTGACCATATAGTCACTACTGTTTAAGATGGTGTATCTGTGAAGCAGACATGGTGTTAAATCAGACTTACTCTGTGAGCTCTGAGACAGGCTATCTTAATTTTATGCAGAATTCGCTTAGCGCTGTTGTATGCGCATCATGCAGCATAAAAGCCTGTTAGATACATGCTCACCCAAGAGCTCTGCGACTGAGCAAGAGCCTTTCTGATCTGTTTGCCAGGTTGCTACCAACTCTGTGTGAGAACTGGGCAGTTTTAGAGGGCAGGAGTACAGGTAAACCAGGCTGCAGCCGTGCAAGGGACCGATTGGCCCAGGACATTTCAAGAATGCAGAATTTGGGTTTTCATTTTGCTTCTTCCTGCCTGTCCTTTTGTTTCCTCCTGCTGCTTAGGGAAAGCAGCGGTTTTACAGCTGCCTTCTTTAATCCCCTTTGACTGGACTGCAGTTTTAGCCCAGCGGTACCTACATTACAGGGAGGGACAGGCGCCGAGTATAATGCTGCACTAAGGGTTTTACACGTCTCCTTGCTTTCTGCATAGCCAGGATAAGTCATAACCGTTTCTCCAAATCCTTGCGAGTTTTTTTTCAAAATGAAGTGATTAACTTCTGCTGCGAACTCCCCCTTGTCTAGGGCATCCAGGCCTTGCGCTGAGCTTGACAGCATTCAAGATCTCCTGCCCACATAGACTATTAGGTTCTGCTTATCCTTCCTTTCCACTGCCTGGTGAAATATTAGATAACGGGGAAAGAGCTTATCTTACATGCGTCTGAACTGACAAATATGGCAGCCTTTCAGTAAAAAGGCTAATGCAGACGAGGCCTTTTTCCTGGCTAGAATAAGAATGAGGCCGGCGCTTGTCTTCTGCTGCTGACAGCGGTCAGATGCGTGCGGCGTGATTTCCATAGCATCCAGACAGTCGGAGCACCTAATATCTACCTGTCTAGTCAATACATCAGCTTTGCTGGAGCAGGGAGCTGAAGTTTGTCATTGAGGCGGGTTTCTAATGCAGCACGAATGGATCTTTCAGCCGTACTCCAGGGTAAACATTGTGAGCCGCACAAATTTGTTTACCAGCAGTGACAAATAACTATGTCAGTCACTCTTGTTTTTTTTTTTTTTCCAAAATAAGATGTTCTCTATAAATGCCTTTATGGATTTAATTTTTGTAGCTTTAAGCTGGGGCTGGGGTGGGAGGGACTTCTTGCTATTTAAACAGGTTAATATTAGTGTTTATTTCCCTCTGTGTTTCAGCACAAGAAAAATTAGTTCAAGTTTGGACTCGATGATCTTCATGGTCTTTTCCAACCTAAATGATTCTATGATTCTAATAACCTTCAGAGGGACCCATTTCAGCATTTAACAATTGGAGGGTAGCAGCTAGGAAACACTGTCCCGGTATCAGCACTGAGGGGAGTTTTGCTTAAAAGCATAGCTGAGAAACAAATCTTGACCCTGCCGGGGCTACCTGGAGCGGGGAGGAGGGGGCTCCTTTGCCCACAGGGTGCTGAGCAAGGCCTGGTTCTCGTTTCAGAAGTTTCTTGGCTCTCAGGCACAGAACTGTGCTTGAAGCTTAATGCTTCCATTTTGAGAAAGAATACTCGCTGCTGTAGTGCGGCGTATCTCTGCGTTGCGTTCGTACATATATTTTGGGAAATTGTTTTCCCAGCCGTAAATCCTAAACTGTACGTTTGCTGTGGAATTCTCAGCCACCAGCTAAAACCCAATGTGTCTGACAGCGCATAAAGCTGGGGATCTAGTGGGAGAAACCGGCGTAGCGTTTTCGGAAGTGAAAGAATGGAAGTTAATGGGTGGCTGGATGCAGTATGGACAAACACGAGCGTGCTCTGAACAGGGGAAGTGGGAAGAGTTGTTACTTGGAGAAGCCAGACACACCTAGACGGCATCCTGAGCTGCTGGCAGCCCACATGGGGCTTTTGGACCTTTTCCAGGCTTTGTTCCTGAAAGTAAGTTGTTCAAGATGGGAAACTTTGAAGATCGCGGTGACCAGCGAGCTGTGCCTCTGGGTCTGAGCTTTAAGGGGGGGAAAACTTGGGCTTCAGATTTGGGCTAGAGGCTCAGGGAGGAAAAGCTGTGATCCAAGTTAGCCTACATTTCATTCGTTTGCAGGAGTTGGTCTGCAATTTTTTTTGTTTCTTCCTTATAAATGGGATTTATTCTGGCCTTGGAAGCTGAGAAAGGGCTGTCGATCTGGTCATTTAGTTTAGCTATTGACTTGCTTTGTAGCTGCAATTCATATAAAAATGATCACTTCTGCATGTACTGCACAGGAGCAGCATGTGAAGAAATTCAGTAACATCTATTCAAAATATGTAAAACAATGGATATATGCTAACTATTATGTTATTTATGTAATGCTTTGATAGCCATGTTGCAAAACAAATGAGGAGGTGGGGATATCTTTTGGAACAGAATATACTGCAGCGCCTGCCTTGATCTACATTAGACATCTGCACTGTGAAGTACAAGTGATGCTGAAAGATGCACTGAGAAAACAAGCGGGTTACAGTACTGTCGTGTTAAAAATGACAAAATGTGTAGGCAATAGAGAAACTAAAGCTACCTCAGTTTCAGGCAGAATCGTAAAGTATTAACTGCAGAAATACAGCAGAAAAGATGAAATACGAACATTTTGGAAACTGGGGCTCTGACAGTTCTTTATGCGACAGAAGTTCACACTGTGCTAAAAAAAAAAGAAAAAAGAAAAAAGAAGCTTTTTTTTTTTTTAGCAGAGAAAAACAGACCATCAAATTTTTGTGTTTTGACACTGGGAACCACAGTTCTAACCTCTAAAAAAAAAAAAGACACCTTCCTGAAAATTTTTGGAGGTGTTCAGGTTTAAGCTGGCTTTGAGGAAGACAACTATAAGGAACAAAAGTCCTAGCCTGAGCTTTCAGAGCAAGAAATATGCGAGGACATGAAGGAAAAATGCCAGAGTCCTTTTAAAATCGGGATGTCCAAGCCGTCTGCCCGAAAAAGGATAGATTCAAGCTGAGAGCCAGTTTGGGTTGTATGACAGATTCATGTTCTCTGTATGTATACAGCCTTGGCTTGAGCAATTCCCTTCTTCCCATCTTTTGTGCGTAAAACAGAAATCAGATACACTGACAGCCAGGTAAAGTTATTCAGCATGTCTAAAAAAACCAGGATGAGCAGTGGAACGGGTGTGCCTTTTCTAATTAATTTAGCAAAGCTGTGCTAATACGATGACACACAGCTTCCAAGGCAGGAAACATGGCAGGTGAGCTATGAGCAGCAACTCAGCCTCACCGTCCTTGGTGTCACACAGCAACATTTCTCAGACTTCATCCACAATCCATCAGTGATGGGTGCACTGACATTTCTCCCATGAGACCCTTCTGAGTAGCTACTGGAGCCAGGGGAACAGATCCTCGAGAACAGAGGTGGGCTCTTGCTGCAGGCTGTAAACTTTTTGAGGGAGGTAACTGCAAGTTCTGGCAACATGGACAGTGGGATTGAGTGCACCCTCAGCAAGTTTGCAGAGAACACCAAGCTGTGTGGTGTGGTCAACATGCTGGAGGGAAGGGATGCCATCCAGAGGGACCTTGATAGGCTTGAGAGGTGAACCCATGTGAACCTCATGAAGTTCAACAAGACCAAGTGCAAGGTCCTGCACCTGGGTCAGGGAAATCCCAAACATAAATACAGGCTGGGTGGAGAATGGATTGAGAGCAGCCCTGAGGAGAAGGACTTGGGGTTGTTTGTTGGTGAAAGCTCAACATGAGCTGGCAACATGAGCTTGCAGTCCAGAAAGCCAGCTGTATCCTGGACTGCACCAAAAGCAGTGTGGCCAGCAGGTTGAGGGAGGTGATTCTCCCCCTCTGCTCTGCTCTGGTGAGACCCCATCTGGAGTCCTGTGTCCAGCTGTGGGGGCCCCAACATGAGAAGGACATGGACCTGTTGGAGCAAGTCCAGAGGAGGGCGGTGAAGATGATCAGAGGGCTGGAGCACCCCTCCTATGAAAACAGGCTGAGAGATCTGGAGTTGTTCAGCCTGGAGAAGAGAAGACTCCTAGGAGACCTTACAGCAGCCTTCCAGTACCTAAAGGAGACCTACAAGAAAGCTGAAGAGAGACTTTTTACAAGGGCATGTAGTGACAGGACAAGGGGTAATGGCTTCAAACTGAAAGAGGGTAGATTTAGATAAGATATAAGGAAGAAATTCTTCACCGTGAGGGTGGTGAGACACTGGAGCGTGTTGCCCAGAGAAGTTGTGGATGCCCCATCCCTGGGAGTGTTCAAGGCCAGGCTGGATGGGGCTCTGAGCAACCTGGTTTAGTGGAAGGTGCACCTGCCCATGGCAGGGGGGTTGGAACTAGATGATCTCTGAGGTCTCTTACAACCCAAACCGTCCTATGATTCTAAGTTTGCACTGCACTTGGCTGAGACTACAGAAATAGGAGCGGCATGGGAGTGTACACTGCTCTGCCTGAGGGCAGGGGCTGCATGGCCAGGCCTTTTCCACATGCCACAGGGAGTGAGTCTGCATGGTCCTCGTGGTCTGGTGTGCCCAGGCGTTGCGGACAGGAGAGAGAGAGGGTGCAGGTGTGCATGTAGGTGTTTGATGAAGTCCGGTGCACGGCGTGCGGGGGAGCCTGGATGCCGTGTGCAGGTGGCCAGCCTGTGCCTCTGATGTCAGACACATCCCAGACCCCGCACGCTTGCCAAATACGCACTGCGCTGGCAAACGGCACGCTCTCATGAGTCGTTTTTCAGGGACTTCTGAATGGCAAAAAGCCCGGTCTGAGCTGCTATGCAGATCAGGATGCCGGGTGTCCTGAAATCCCAGACAAATCCCCTTAGCGCTTTTGGTAAATCTGCAACTGGGATTTACCGTTGTGACAGCACATCCTAAGCGTGGTAAAAATAGCCCATCTCCCAGCATTGCAGACCTGATTCACGTCCCACAGTTAATGGGTGAGCAGTCAAGGCTCCTTCTTGAATCGCTGCATGAATGCATGAAGCGGTCCCGGTTTGAGGGGATCACAAGGCTGCATTGCAAAGCGCTTGCCTGGCTCAGGCCGGTTCTCTGCAGCTTTGGCTTGAAACTCAGAGGATCAGAAGTATGGCAGAGCCCCCTGACCTCAGGCTGAAAGGGATGATGGAGAGATCTCTCTGCCCTTTGCTCTTCCAGAAGACCGCTTGCCTGGAGACGGTCTGGAAGGTGTGCTGTGCGGGCAGCGTGTCCTCCTAGGCTGGGTGGAAAGCACAATCCTCTCTTTCTGGAAGCTGCAGAACAATTTGGTTTTAACCCTTCGCCTTAATCCTAATGAAAACCGTGGTTTTTATTAAAAATTAGAACCATGCCAAATTTGAAGCATCAGTAGTTTTGCTACCCCAATGGGGTTAACGTGGAGAAATGAGAGGGAGTGAACGTGCTTTTCCTGCTCTGTGTGTTCGTGCACACATGGGAGAGCACGGTTTCTCTGTAGAATCATAGGATGTCCTGAGTTGGAAAGGACCCACAAGGATCATCGAGTCCAGCTCCTGTCCCTGGATATGACAGCCCCAAACTTCGTACCATGTGTCTGAAGGTGTTGTCCAATTGCTTCTTGAATATTCTTCTAGAAATCAGGTGTTACTAATGTTCTTTGCTATTACTTATTAAAAAAGAAAAAATGAAAAAAACGACAAAAAAAAAACCCCACAACTGTAAAAAACCCCCACACCTGTAACCCTGAAAATGAGTATCTTGATCTCAAAACTTCCTCTCCAACAAGGAAATTCACCCAGAAAGTCCCACCCCACCCAAATGGGGTGTAACAGTATCTCCTCAGTGGGCTACACCAAGATGCTACCGGTGAGTCAGTGCAGAGTCAGAAGTACAGTTGTGCAGAGTGGGAACACAGGAAGAAGTAGTTTGAAATGCAGCCTCCCATCCAAAAATACCAGCCAACCAAGTGTAAGATACGTTAGCTGTCAGTTGCCAATGCGTCTGGTGAGATTTCAAGCAAATTCTGTTTATTTTTGCTGTCACACACAGAGAAAAATGCTGTTGCAGCTGCTTGGGGTTGACCTTTTGCTTGTTGGGACAGGGCACCCATCCACTGACCACTGGGCAGATTTTGAAAATGCACCTTTGTGATTCAAGTGCTCACGTGTCATCTTCAGAAGTGGCTTAGCAGCCCAGATTCCATACGGTGCCGGTACCAGGCGGTGTGTGAGGCGTGCAGGGAGCGAGGCCGTGCTCTGCGGACGCGGGGACAGGGAGAGCTGACAGGACTTCCCTCAGGTCACTGGCAGGTCTGTGGTAGAGCTGGGGAGAGAAGCTGAAGCTCAGTCTGATCTCGTAGCTACTAGGCCATGCATCTCCTTAAACATCTCCTGTGCCATACATTTGGGGCAGTCTTGTATGCTCCGTATGCAGGGTCATTTTTCCTTTTCTTTCTCAGTCCCTGAAGTCCTCCTATGAGACACTTAAGTTCAATCGTGTCCTACCCGATCCAGTATCATGCTGGTAGTACAGAAAAAGTAGAGCAGCCGTGTTCGAAAGCACCCCTCAGGCCTCACTGAGACCCCAGCTCTGTCCTGGAGTCTGTTCAGGAACATCCATTCCCCCCCAGTGCCTGGGCTCAGTAACATCACAGCCCATCGAGCAGTGCGACCCTGCTACTCCATGTACTAAGTAGCGCCACGTTGCTTGTACCCTTAGGCTCCTGGTTTTGTTTTTGGCTCTTGGCTTGCACCCTGAATTGATGGTGCCATTGGAACTACCTAGAGGTATGAGAGTAACCCTGGCCTTAGGTCGGGTACAAGAGGTTGGTGGTCTTCATGGTAAATGGTCAAGCTGCCTTCTTACCATGTGCACATGTGCAGTGTCTCAGAAGTGGCTTGAGTTTGTAGATACCATCAATTCTGCTGAAAACAAGAATACTGTCATTGCATTGGGTGGGACTGGCCTCATTTAATGTAAAGTAGATGCGGATTTAAGCCTTGTATTGAGTTGCTAGGGTGCTGTCCATCAAGTGGTATTTGGAAAACATTTTTTTAGAAGCTACGCCAGTTTTGACATGCTGCTTTAATGCTTTTCTGGCTGCAATAGGGCAAGACAGAAATTTTATGTTGTCATCACACGGAACTGTGAAGCGTGCTTTTTTTTTTTNCCCTGAAAATGAGTATCTTGATCTCAAAACTTCCTCTCCAACAAGGAAATTCACCCAGAAAGTCCCACCCCACCCAAATGGGGTGTAACAGTATCTCCTCAGTGGGCTACACCAAGATGCTACCGGTGAGTCAGTGCAGAGTCAGAAGTACAGTTGTGCAGAGTGGGAACACAGGAAGAAGTAGTTTGAAATGCAGCCTCCCATCCAAAAATACCAGCCAACCAAGTGTAAGATACGTTAGCTGTCAGTTGCCAATGCGTCTGGTGAGATTTCAAGCAAATTCTGTTTATTTTTGCTGTCACACACAGAGAAAAATGCTGTTGCAGCTGCTTGGGGTTGACCTTTTGCTTGTTGGGACAGGGCACCCATCCACTGACCACTGGGCAGATTTTGAAAATGCACCTTTGTGATTCAAGTGCTCACGTGTCATCTTCAGAAGTGGCTTAGCAGCCCAGATTCCATACGGTGCCGGTACCAGGCGGTGTGTGAGGCGTGCAGGGAGCGAGGCCGTGCTCTGCGGACGCGGGGACAGGGAGAGCTGACAGGACTTCCCTCAGGTCACTGGCAGGTCTGTGGTAGAGCTGGGGAGAGAAGCTGAAGCTCAGTCTGATCTCGTAGCTACTAGGCCATGCATCTCCTTAAACATCTCCTGTGCCATACATTTGGGGCAGTCTTGTATGCTCCGTATGCAGGGTCATTTTTCCTTTTCTTTCTCAGTCCCTGAAGTCCTCCTATGAGACACTTAAGTTCAATCGTGTCCTACCCGATCCAGTATCATGCTGGTAGTACAGAAAAAGTAGAGCAGCCGTGTTCGAAAGCACCCCTCAGGCCTCACTGAGACCCCAGCTCTGTCCTGGAGTCTGTTCAGGAACATCCATTCCCCCCCAGTGCCTGGGCTCAGTAACATCACAGCCCATCGAGCAGTGCGACCCTGCTACTCCATGTACTAAGTAGCGCCACGTTGCTTGTACCCTTAGGCTCCTGGTTTTGTTTTTGGCTCTTGGCTTGCACCCTGAATTGATGGTGCCATTGGAACTACCTAGAGGTATGAGAGTAACCCTGGCCTTAGGTCGGGTACAAGAGGTTGGTGGTCTTCATGGTAAATGGTCAAGCTGCCTTCTTACCATGTGCACATGTGCAGTGTCTCAGAAGTGGCTTGAGTTTGTAGATACCATCAATTCTGCTGAAAACAAGAATACTGTCATTGCATTGGGTGGGACTGGCCTCATTTAATGTAAAGTAGATGCGGATTTAAGCCTTGTATTGAGTTGCTAGGGTGCTGTCCATCAAGTGGTATTTGGAAAACATTTTTTTAGAAGCTACGCCAGTTTTGACATGCTGCTTTAATGCTTTTCTGGCTGCAATAGGGCAAGACAGAAATTTTATGTTGTCATCACACGGAACTGTGAAGCGTGCTTTTTTTTTTTGCTTTCTCTCTCTTGCACTGTCATATGGAAACCAGATCAAGATTATGAAATTAGTGCCCACAAACTGTGATCTTTTTTTTTTCCTTTGCGGTGGGAACTGACAAGTCAGTGATGGCTCGGTGCTGTTGGTACTAGCTGTTCACGCCGCACGCATTTGTATGTATCGGGAAGTGCCGAACTTGGCGTGCTTCTCGGTTGGCACGCAGGCTGGTGAAACGTCAGATTTTTAATTGTGATAAAGTTCACGAAAGAAGAAATTATGGCAGATGTTTCCTTTTGTCAGAGCCGAACTGAATCATTAAAATGTGATATGATGTACTGTGAACGAGTCAGCGTAAACACCATCCCTGTGAACAAATCAAAAGACTGAAGAACGTAGACCGGTCACGGTAATGTTAAAAACCATGTGGTCTGAATGCTGTATTACCAAGCTTTTCTCTTTAAATGCAGAGCATGAATCTTATGAATTTTTATTGCCTTTATACAAAATGAAAAGATAACATATTCTGCTTCGGTAAAAATAGCCTGGTGGCTTCTGCAACGTGGTTGTCATTTAGCTGGTGGTTTACTCAGACGTCCGCTTTTCACAAGCAGCAGTGAGATATCCGATTCCCATTGAGTGCTGAGCTCGCTTGCCTCATTCCCTGTTCTCCAGAGAATGTATTTTTGGGAAGTCGTAGTCCTTTGCCAGTCTGAAGGAAGCGGCAGAAATGCCGCTGCTTGCCGAGGAATGCCTGTGATGATGCGTTAAAACTGGCTTCTGGTAAGTGGTTATGGAAAAACTACACGAAGCATCCAAGGACCGATGTTCTCTGTGGACTTTCTCTCCCATCTCCTCCTGACATCTCCTACGTTGGGATTTTTGTTTACACGGTGACTTAGGCCATTAGTCAGAAATGAAGCGCATTAGAAACTTCCTGGTGCTCCCCCATGAGCTGAGTACATTATATCTGCAGTTTTTCTCGTTCTTGCTGGCCTAAGAAGTCTTGACTAGATTCTGATTCTTATTCCCAGTCTTGTCAACTGCTGGAATCAAGGGAGTAGACGAATACCTTCATTTTGGTGTAAAAGTCAAAGAAACACTGGAAAGACGTGATCAAATTGTATCTCAAAATGTTTTATGCCATTCTTCTGAGTTGAGGGAGCCTGATTTAACAGTTTTGGAATGCTGGGGATTGGGAATAAAATACTCTGTTATATCATAAAGTGGGTTATAAACTGTAAAAAATGTAAATCCTTTTGCGTGTCAAAAATCTCAGTCCCCATCACTTCTGGGGAGGTACTGCAAGTGAGGTAAATGTGTTTTGCAGACCAATTTAAATGCTCTTAAAACTGTGGCCCCCTTCTCCAGATCAATTACATTGATTTATTTGGGACAATTTGTGTTCGTGTACCTGTGCATACACAAATTGTATACAGACAATGTGTTTTATTTTAAGTGGGGCTGCAGAAGCCAGAAGTAATGAGCTCAGTAAAACAGCCATGCAGAAGGATTCAGTGATAACAGTTGTTAATGGCAAAGCATCTATAGTTTTTGCACCACGGCAATTTGTGGAAATGCAGTGTGCTTTTTTAAATAGCGTAAATTTTTGCACGTCTCTTGCACCATAGGAACTTAATCCATCATGAAACCTCGTTAGAAGCTGCACCATTGTATCCTGAGGCACATGTGAAATTTGTGTGAGTCACTGATTTGCGATCAAGCTGAAGGAAACTGAGTCTACAATTCTTAAGAAAGAAGCCGCCCATTTGGGATGCATTTACGCAGCTCCTTTGTATAAATCATTAGTGCTATAAACTATCCATTATTGTTAGGAGAAGAAATTTAACAATGCAAATAAAACAAAATACTGTGGCAGAGCAATTTTATACTTGATTGTAATGTTTAATGGCATGTTCTCATAAAGAGATTTTCCCATCCTTCAGACCCATCATGTCTGTGACTCACTTGATTTCCAATGGTTTGAACATCCCCCATTTTATTCCTGGAGTTGTTTTCTCTAGAGCAATTTCTGTAAACGTGCTGCAGCATGGGGTTATCCAGGGTTAATTTCCCTTATGATTACACATCCAGACAGAGTGTATGTAAATGCTGCAAGACAAATAATAACAAAACTGTAGGATAAAAGGAAACAAAGAAAATTCCGTTGTTTTGCTTGTAGATCACATTTTTCAGTATCTATGTATTTCCCTTGCTCATTTTTAAATGTTAATACTAGCTTACATTGGCGTTGTAGTTCTTTAAACGCATTATTTTTCAGTCATCACTGAGCTCAAATTTTGCGTTACGTTGATTCCTTTTCTCACTCGTATCTCATTGGATCCTTTTTCTAGATTCCTCTCTTCATCTTTTACTTCCAGTACTAGACAGCACCATCAGTGAGGCAGAGCTACGTGTCTCTAAACCAGCTGATTATATTAATGTCAGAAATAAAATACAGCTCTTCACATTCTACTTGTATTTTTAGTACCTTATTGTAATGCTTTTTCTGCTTTCCCTTCTTATCTCCGTTCTATGTCTTGCCCTTAGGTTTCTTTTTTAGATCAGGGTTGCTGGGTTTTCTTGTGATCTTGAGAGGTTTCTGCACTGTCCAGCTTTTTGAAGTCTTTCCACACACCCTAGTTAGAAAGGACTAAAATACCCTGATAGTCTGTTAATCTGCAGTCAAGTGCCCATTGTTTTCTGTTCGTGGCTGCCAAGGAGTTTGTTGGCGATTGAGATTTATGGAGTGAATAATCCACCTGGCAGGAGACTCTAACTCCGAAGAGTGTTTTTAGCGAAAGAACGAATGTTCCTTTTTGTGTGTAAAATACCGCTTAATCGCTTGTTTAGCAACCTATATTTCTACAACAGGGCTTTCGGATTTCTGTTGGAGGTGGATTCTTGCATATGCATAGATTCTAGCACCCATGCTAATTCTGTCTCTCATTTGACTTTCATCTGCTCCTATGGTAGGATAATGCATGATGTGATCTCTCAGCTTTTTAATGTGGTCCTTAGTGCATCTCTTCTGGCTCCTGTTTGAATGGGCTAACAAAAAAATATTAATAATGAGGGATGATTCTTCTCTGTACTTGCTGGGAATTGCCTGGAAACCACGGGGAGTTTAGGCAGGGTAGTCATGCTGCAACCACTGAGACTCCACGGAGTCTAGTACCGGGTGCTAATTGCAATTACTGCTGGGAGAACTCTGAATAACACCAGAATTAGACAAAAATACATTGTGATCCTTTCTTGCCTTTTCTCTTACTTAAACGGCTGACCAGATTCGTGCTCGAAATAAGCCCAAAGCTATGGAATATGATCACAATGAAGGATGGAAGGGATTGCAGTGTTTTCAGTGCAGCTGATTTTTTAAAAGAACTGAATGGAGGACTGAATGGAGGATCGATGATTAAAAATAAGTGGAAGCCACTGTCTAACAGTGTTCAGCATAGTGGGTACCTGTGTGAAATTTTGGTTCTCAGCCACCTGGTTGTTTCGTCCCTTTAGGGATATTTTCATGGTCTGTGTAGCCTAAAGCTGATTATTGCCCTTAGATTTACAGCTGCCTTTCCCTACCCAGAGTTTCTCATTCCTTATGCATCAGCAGTAGGAAATTCTGTACCTGTTTTTCAGCAGTGGCAGAGGAGCGTCGAAGTTACCAGCAGCACAATCTCCCAGGTGAACAGGGCCAGCACATTATTCTCACTGTACCATTTAACCCTGCTGGAGGAGACGACTGTAAATTGCCTGCGTCGAGCCGGCGTGTGAGGACTAATAGAACTGCAATTGGGGTAATTCATGAGTAGATTTTCTTACTCGTCGGTGTAAACAGAGCTAGGGCTAGTCAGCTCTGAAATGGTGATTACTTTTAAACCAGCACATTATAACTCAGTGTCCCAGATTGAACTCTCCTTCCAGCACAGGAAAACAAAGCAGCGCACGTGTGGCCGGCACACGGACCATGCAGGCTGTGTGAATAACTATGCATATGAAGGACTGATTTATTTTTCTGAAGAGCTGGAGGGAGCTCTTTAACTGAGGATTGCAAAAGATGGTTTTATTTAAAAACAAACAAACAAACAAATAAATAGTTGCGTAATCCTTCCTGTTAATGCAGAGTAAATAATAGCTTTAACAGGGAGTTAATTTGGAGGCCTTAAACACTGTCCTGTTCTGCATTAAATTCCTCCACCAAACTTGCTTCTTTTCGGTTGTGTTGCTAACCTCTCGACACTGCTCCGTCTGCTTGTTCTTTGCACCTAATCACATTGGACACGATGACATAATACATCTAGATATGCACCTGCTGGCAAATAAGTTACCTGAATTCACTGCCAATGAGAAAAACACTTTTCCTTTCCCTGGGGTTGGTGCCATTCTTCAGTATCTTTTTCTGACAAAACCTGCTAACTCAGATTTAACCGAAAAAGTGAAAATTTACCCCAGGAGGTGGCAGTTTGAGAGGCGGGGGCACGGGGCATTGGGTGAGTGCATCTGCAGAGGTTATCTGGGTGGTCCCACAGACTGGGGGGCTGCCATGCCAAAAGCACGGCTCCTGCATGACGGGCCATGTATCACCCAAACACGGCTTTGGCCATGAAGCATCGACCTGGAGGCGCCTGGAAGCGGCACGTAAGGACTCGTGGCCCTGCGTGAAGCGTTAATGGCTGTAGATTTGTGCCCGTCTCAGATGGTTTTCTTGGCTGAAGTCACAACACAGGGAGGGGGAAGCACCTCCACGCACCAACCCCCCCGCAGTCCAGGTTCCCCAGATGAGTGTCCCCAATGGGCTCAGAGCAGGCAGGAGGAAACACCCCCTCATTTTCCAGTTTCAAGACTGATTCTTCTTACTCTTCAGAGTACAGGCTGGCCAAGAGCCTGCCCACAGGCAGTAATGACTCTAGAGAAGCAGGGAAAAAAAAAAGAGGTAAGTCGTGGATATGTGAGTGTCATATCGAGAAAGCAGCATCTGTCCAGTTTTGGTCACCAAAGCATGACTGTGTTTTCTTACACTTAAGAGATTAATATCTTTACTATTAGTAAAACAAAAAAATCGGGTTTTGTTCTTGTGGGTTCCAGGATGAGTTTTTTGTTTTCCCAGTCAAGACTGAGGAGACAGATCAGTAACCACGTCCTTCATAAAAATTCACCTAAACGTTACCAATTGTAGCTAGTCTTTGGCTTTATCATTAATCTGCTAGACTTGTAATGGCTTGTGGAGGAGTATTATGACTCGGTGTGCCAAAGCCTGCTCAGGGAGCTTCAACCCTGTCACCAGAGCAGCCATCCTGCTCAGAGGTTGTGGTGGAACATGCTACTGGGAGAGGAATTTTAGAAGGAAGCCAGTCCTCCATCCATGTTGACAGAACAACTTTTATGGGCTATCTGGCACTTGCTGTGCAGTTCTTCAGCCCCCAAAGAGCTTGATTCACATTAAAAACATGATGATAAATTCTTAATAAATAGGTAATAAGCCAAATATTGTTCTGAGGGTGTTCTTGAAGATGCTTATCAGGTGTATTGCTTGTGGGTACAGCAGTCTGTAACCATTTTGCAGTCATTGTGCCTGGACTTAGGACAGTCATGTTAAACAAATTTTGATGGGTAGGGAATTAGTGGGCTAAAGAGGGAGTCAAGTGTGTAATGTATCAATCTCTCTATGCACCAAATCCTCGGTTTTGGAAAAGCAACTGTTTTATGCTGTAGGTTAATGACCTTCGGGAACCAAAAAGACCTTAAACATCCAGGCTTCAACTGTAGGACACCAAAGTAAGGGAGCAGCATTAATACTAATATATTCATTTTAATTTGTTTTCTTCTTATAGTCTTTACACTTATCTGAAACAAACTTCTCATTTCAAACATGAGGTTTGTTAATGATGTATGTGCGTCAATCTTGGGCTCAGAAACTTTGCTATACACTTCAGTCCTTGACAAAGGAGAATGTGCAACAGGAAGATAATCAGCCTGAGCAGCAACTGGACATATAAAACAGGTCATGCCCATACAACAGCCATGTTGAATTAATTGTTTTCAAAGTAGTCTAGGTACGATAAGATTGTAGTTTTGAAGGTGTTCCACATATGCTGTCTATACTGAATTATTTCCCTCTGGTGGTAATGGTGCTGTAGTCAGGTAATACTCTGCTTGCACAAAAGCAGTCCATTGACATATGATTTAGACTCATTCTGCTCTTCTAGGAACTCTGAAAGGATATTTATTTAAAATATTCACCCTTAAAAGGGACCTTTAAGAAAGATAGGGACAGACTTTTTAGCAGGGCCTGTTATGACAGAACAAGGGGTAACGGTTTTAAACTAAAAGAGGGGAGATTCAGGCTAGACACGGAGAGGAAATTTTTTACAATGAGCGTGGTGAAACACTGGAACACGTTGCCCAGAGAGGTGGTAGATGCCCCATCCCTGGGAACATTCAAGGCCAGGCTGGATGGAGCAACATGATCTGGTTGAAGATGTCCCTGCTCATGGCAGGGGGTTGGACTGGATGACCTTGGAAGGTCCCTTCCAACCCAAACTATTCTATGATTCAATTTACAGTCCACAATCACTGTCCCCTGGCTTGACTGTAGTTTGGATTGGGGCCTTAGACCTTGCAGTATTGAGCTAAACATCAACAATGGTTTAATAAATCCAGACAGTGGGGATAGCCTGCAACCAAACAAGAGGGCCCTGCTGTGTCCCATGGATATGTATGTCAGGATGTGTCTCCCTAATATTTTAAACCCCTTGACCCTTCTTAGTGCTAGCTTGATGGGTGACCGCAAGAAGGCCTACTCCTCTCAGCTTCCCTCCCCTCCTGGCTTTTGCTCCTTGACTTTGAGTCAAGGAATCTGTTGGTTTTGGGTTATTTTGAGACAGGTCCATGGGGTTTGCAGACCCGCAAGGCATGGGGAGCAGCAGGTCTATCTCCATCATCAGCCCCAGAGTGTGTCCTAAGGGCTTGGACCATTGTGGCCGTGCGGTGATGGGGGGAGCAGTGCTGGTGTGAGGCTGTGCAGAGCCAGCCAGCCTGCTGGAAGCGGGACATGGAGCCTGGCCAGCGCTGCAGCCCAGCTCAGCCTTCGGCTGCTCGCAAGACCTGAGGGTGACAAACACTCTTTACTTGCTCATGTAGACACACAGCGGTGTTAGCCGGTGCTTTGGGGATGATATCATAACCCAGAGAAGTAACTAGGAACGGGAGGAGGGCTTGGCCGTGCTGGCAAAGCAGGTATAGGAGGAACATCCTGGGAGTTGAGGGATGAAACGCTGAGGGATGTGCTAACAGGGCTTCCTAGCATGGCAAAGCCTCCCGTGGGGCTGTGCTGCTCCTGTGAAGAGCAGCGGTGGGGGCAGCCTTCATGTCCCCACTGCTGGCCTCCATTGCAGTGCTCTGCCTGTGGGTACGGGTTGGGTTTGGGATGGAAAACCCATCTGTCTGAAGAACAGCCAAGCCAGAAAGGCTGGCTCGGTGGCAGGGCTGGGGCGGGCAGAGGGGTTTAAGGGGAAGGCAGACGTGGAGTTCTGCGAAAGAAACACACACGTGAGTGGAGCCCAAGTCTCAAAATCTCTGGTGTTTTCCTTTCCCATCCCCCTCTAGATGTTCCTTTCGAACTTGGTTGTGTGGATTGCTTGGGGTTATGGTCATTATTTCACAGAATCACAGAGTGTTAGGGATTGGAAGGGACCTCGAAAGATCATCCAGTCCAATCCCCCTGCCAGAGCAGGAACACCCAGATGAGGTTACACAGGAAGGCGTCCAGGCAGGTTTTGAATGTCTCCAGAGAAGGAGACTCCACAACCTCCCTGGGCAGCCTGTTCCACTGCTCTGGCACCCTCACTGAGAAGAAGTTTCTTCTCAAATTTAAGCGGAACCTCCTGTATTCCAGTTTGAACTCATTACCCCTTGTCTTACCATTGGTTGTCACTGAGAAGAGCCTGGCTCCATCCTCGTGACACTCACTCTTTACATATTTATAAACATTAATGAGGTCACCCCTCAGTCTCCTCCAAACTAAAGAGCCCCAGCTCCCTCAGCCTTTCCTCATACGGGAGATGCTCCACTCCCTCAATCATCTTTGTTGCTCTGCACTGGACTCTCTCCAGCAGCTCCCTGACCTTCTTGAACTGAGGGGCCCAGAACTGGACACAATATTCCAGATGTGGTCTCACCGGGGCAGAGTAGAAGGGAAGGAGAACCTCTCTCAACCTACTAACCCCCCCCCTTCTAATACCCCCCAGGATGCCATTGGCCTTCTTGGCGACAAGGGCACAGTGCTGGCTCATGGTCATCCTGCTGTCCGCCAGGACCCCCAGGTCCCTTTCCCCTACACTGCTCTCCAACAGGTCGTTCCCCAACTTATACTGGAACCTGGCGTTGTTCCTGCCCAGATGCAAGACTCTGTTTCTTCTGGTGTTTATTGCTTTGCAGTATAGCACCAGAATGCGTCTCCCTAATATTTTGTCCCGTCCCTTCCCCCTAAACCGCTGCGTAATACAATCGCAGCTGTGAAGGTTTCTCTGGTCGCTTTTGCCGGTTGTGTCCCTGGGGCGCGGGACGGGGACCGGCGGGTGAGATTTCCCTGCCGGTGCCTTTTCAAGCGAGCGGAACCGGGCGCACACGGCGCCTGCACGGTTCATTTCCTCGGGGAAGGCGTTTTGCTTTCCCCGCCGGGTTCCCGCCGGGGCTCCGGGCTGGGGCCGGCGGCGGCGCCCGGGGCGGGCGCGTGACGGCGGGGC
>VWYH01000904.1:728857-778864 GCA_013399365.1 Pampusana beccarii
CGGTGCCGGCGCTGCCCTGCCCTGCCCGCTCCCGCGGCGCGGGGGGCGGTAGCCGCGGTGTGAGCGCCGGGGCCGGGCCCCGCCGGTGCGCTGGGGACAGGGACGGACAGACAGACAAGCGGGAGGTTTGCCTGTTAGTCCCCGCGTAGGGCTGAGCGGGCAGCCCCAGGACGGTGTCCCCTCGCCGGATGGATCCCGGGGCCGCCGGTGATGCGGTGGCCGCTGGGGGTGCTGGCGGAGCGGCTTGAGCCCCCCGCCCGCCGGAGGCGAGCATGTCCAGTGAGCAGCTTAACAGGACAGCGGTGAAGGATGCGCGGTTAAAAGACCTGTTGTTGGAAAGAGGTACCCGTTTGTCCGTCCGTCCGGTGTGTCTGCACGGGTAGGGCCGCTGCCGGCTCGGGGACCGGAGCGAAACCCGCGTTACAGCGCAGCCGGCTCGGAGAGCGATCGCTGCGGAGCCGTGGGGCGCAGGGAGAACCTGTCTGCGGAGGAGGATTTAGGGTGATGGCACAGAGGCTTTTGCTTGCGTGATCGTTGATGCGGTTATAAGTCGTCTCCTCTTTTTTCCGTACTCTTCTGTGAATGTGTTCTCATTTAATATAGAGTTACCGTGTTGTGCGTTTACCGTGAAAAATACTCTCCTGGGAAAAAGCGTATTATAAACATTACTTCCTGCATGAGTGTGATGGAGAGGCTTGGGGAGGTAAAACCGTGTCGTTTCTCATCCCCGCTCTCTTTCCCAGTTAATCGGTAGGAAGAGTGAGCAGGTGGAGATGCCCGGCTGGAGGGCGGTGCTGCAGCGGGGCAGGAGCTGGGGGCCGGGGTCACCCCGTCCTGTCAGCAGCTGCCAAAAACTGCTCAAACTCCCTTGAGCAGCGCCGCTAAATTGAGGCTGCTGCCGCCGCTCTTGGCTCCTTTCGTTTTCGTGTTAATAACTTAGCAAGTAGCAGGAGAGCCAGTCAGGAGGAAAAAGGCATTAAAAATCGCCTTTCCCTTCTCTCCGCTTTGCAACAAGGAAATCCTCTCGAGCGTCAGCAGGGTGTTGTGTTGTGTTTTAGTGTTCGCGATGTAAAGCTGGACTTGGAAAATCCTGAGTGTTATGGTTTTTTCGGTTGTTGTGGTTTGGTTTTGTTTCATTTGGGTGGTGTGGGGTTTGTTTGTTTGGGTTTTTTTTAATTTTTGTCTTTTATTGTGTGGCCATGTTTTAGTCAAACATTTCCAAATGATTCTCCCCAAGGGAAATGCTCACAGTCCCAGTCCTGTATTTCTGAAGGAGGGGTACCATCCCCTGCCACTGAAATGCTGGGACCTTGATAAATTTAGAAGACTCTGCCCTTGGCAGATAGAGAAGTAACATGTCATTCCAGTGATCTTTGCATTCTAGGAAATCTTAAATCAACATTGCTTGTTTTGCATGTTGCCCTTTAGCAACAGTCTCTCCATTTCCAGTTTAAAGTATTACATGAACAAAAAAAAAAAAATTATGGGTAACAAGTCCTTTAATACTTAGTAGCTGCAGAATATGAATTGCAGCAGTTGTCAACTGTGTCAAATATGTATTCTTCAATTCTGAGCCAAGAAAAATAGACTTTTTGCTTAAGCATGGTCTTGGTGGGTTTGGTTTTTAATTACTTCTGTGCTTCCTGCTTTTTGATCTTTTGGTGCTGACGTTGTTAGCTTCAATGACTCAAAAGAGTTTAAAAAAAAAACAAGAGAGATTGCTCTGGTTTTGCTACCAATCTCATATGCAGAAAGTACTCACTAATCAAGTTTTCTGAAAATGTTGGTGGTTGTGATGAGTGGAGGGTACTTAACAGCAAAGAAGAATTACATGATAGATGTATTGTTACCCTTTACTCTTCGCTTAGCCTTCAATAAGTTTGGTGGCTCCTACTGAGATGATCGCAGAACCTCAGCACTCGGGTGCTGGTGTGTTCGTGCCCACTGGGGACTTGCGAGAAAACACTGGACCTGGGCACCAGTGCACTTGCAGCTTCCATAGTCTGAGGTTTTGTTTGCAAGGGATCTTAGAATAATGAAACAGCCTTGTGTTTCCTTTGGTTCTGATGCAGGTCACTTTGGATTTTTATGTACAAACTGTTTTTCTAGCTCAGCTTTATAGTTGTGTTGGTGTTAAGCAAAAGGCTGAGGATGACTACAAATGAAAGACATAAAGGGGGGGAAAGCTTGTTTTCTCTGTTTGCTTTTATTTTTATATTATCTTTCTTTTCTCATTGGCTCTTTGAAACAGAAGTTTAATATCTGTTCCCCAAAGTTTGCATTTCGGCACCTGAAAGTAGTGCCATTTTTGGAAAGTGTTGAAATTGAGCAACTTGCGCTGCTTCTTTGCTTTTTCTACCAGCCTAGCAACCAAAGACCTCCTCCCATTAACTGGAGTTCTCTTTCAAGATGAGAGCATCCCCTGTGAGCAATGCAGTTTCCATAGAAATATCAGTAACTACGTAACTCCAAAGGGCAATTTCTCCCCTTATGTTGCTCATCCTTGCTGCTCCAGTATAGCCCAAAGGGTACAAGAGTGACTCATTCCTAAATATACTTAATATTTGTGGTATAGGCAGGACTTCAGATAAGATGATGGGCTCTGATGGAGTTCATTGTAACTGTATCTCTTGCAACAGCCAAGGCCCTGGTTTCATTTTTAACCATAGTGGAACATGTCTCTGTTTAGAGTACCAGATCTCTTTTTAGATTTTTACCTGAACGGGAATGCCCTAGAAAAGTTAATTTTACTCTAGTTGGAGAGAAGTAAGTAAAAGAAAAAGACATTGCCTGTAAAATCAATACGAAAAGAAGGTTGTTTTCTACTTGATTTGGGTAGCTTTCATGCTATATATAGCTGATTAAAAAAAAAAAATTAAGGATAGTTTACTAGATGCACTGTCCTGATTCCTCTCTCCCTGGCCTCTGCTTTGAAGCTTATGGAGCCTTCTGGACTCTATTAGCATTGCAGATGGCTATTAAAATAGAGTGGGTTTTGTGTGGCGGTGTTTCCCCACCCTCCAGTGAAATTGTATTATCCAAAAGGTTTGTCTGTGCTATTTATGCTGAAGAATTTTTACCTGTGAAGGCTGCAGAGAAGAATCACCAAGAAGTTAAGAAGTTTCTCAGCTTTGACCCACAGCCACACATACCGATTTATGGGCAGTGCGAAAAAAGAAATAATTTTCATACCTTTTAGAACAGTTTTTTTCACAGAACTTTGTGAAAATGACGGCAGTTAACATCCTACTCCAGATCAATCTTGATGAAATACTGAGGGTTTTTCAGGTTATTGCTTTGATGGATAACATTCTGTGTGTGACTGACGTGTTGTCCTCTCTTTTTTTCTTTGTTTTAGCTGAACTGGAGTTTGTTCAAATCATCATTATAATTGTGGTTATAACTGTTATGGTGGTAGTGATCATCTGCTTGTTGAACCATTACAAACTCTCGACACGCTCCTTTATCAACCGGCAGAGCCAAAGCAGAAGACAGGAAGAAACTTTGCAGACGGTGAGTATGATCCCCTTGCACCAAATTCCTTCTCCTTGTGCTGCATGGGTCTGCAGGAAAGCCTCCTGAGGAGCCCCGCTACAGGCAACTCTTGGAAAAACTTCTGATGTCACTTTTAATACTCCTTGTAGTTAGGTCTTTTGCTGAGGTTATATTTGTCAGTTGAAAAGAAGTCAGAACATAAATTTAAGATATACTGTCTTTGAGTATTTTTAGACCCTGCTATGTTTTAGGTAGCCTATTTTCATTTTGTGTTTGGAGGTTCAGATGCGATATTCTGTTTGCTGCTGCTGTAATTTGAAGGGGAGTGAAGGGGGGGTGAATGGACAGCACCCGGGGCACAAAGATTTGAAATACACGTTGTTGTGACTTTCCATATATTTACTAATGTCCTAGAGTTTTAGAAGTATGACTGTTTTTGTGAAGCAGCAATAACTGTTTTCTAGATCCAAAGCACTGGCCCAGGAAAATGTAATGTTTGTTCCACTCAAAGAACAAGAAAATATTAGGAAAATCATGAAGTTGTTTTGGTCAGAAAAAACCTTTAAGATCATAGAGTCCAACTGTTACCCTAGCACTGTCATGTCCACCATTAAATTATGTTTTTAAGCACCATGTCTTTTAAGCACCTCAAGTGATGGTGACTCAACCACTTCCCTGGGCAGCCTGTTCCAATGCATGACAACCCTTTCTGTGAAGAAATTTTTCCTAATATCCAACCTAAACCTGCCTTAGTGCAACTTGAGGTCATTTCCTCTTGTGCCGTTGCTTGTAACTTGGGAGAAGAGACCAACAACCTCTGTGCTACAACCTCCTTTCGGGTAGTTGTAGACAGCAATAAGGTTTCCACTCAGCCTCCTTTTCTCCAGGCTGAACAGCCCCAGTTCCCTCAGCCGCTCCTCATCAGACTTGTGCTCCAGACCCCTCACCAGCTTCCTTGCCCTTCTCTGAACTCTCTCCAGCACCTCAGTGTCTTTCTTGTAATGAGGGGCCCAAAACTGAACACAGGATTCAAGGTGTGGCCCCATCAGCACCAAGTACATAGGGATGACCATTTCCCTAGTCCTGCTGGCCATGTTCTTGATGCACACCAGGATGCCGTTGGCCTTTTTGGCCACCTGGGCACACTGCTGGCTCATATTTAGCCAGCTGTCAATCAACACCCCAGATCCCTTTCTGTCAGGCAGCTTTCCAGCCACTCTTCCCCGAGCCTGTAGCGCTGCCTGGGGTTGTTGTGACCCAAGTGCAGGACCTGGCACTTGGCCTTGTTGAACCTCATACAATTGGCTTCAGCCCAATGATCCAGCCAGTCCAGATCCCTCTGTATGGCCTTCCTACCCTCCAGCAGGTCAATGCTCCTACCCAACCTGGTGTTGTTTGCAAACTTACTGAGAGTACACTCAATCCCCTTGTCCGGATCACTAATAAAGAGATTAAATGGAACTGGCCCCAATACTGAGCCCTGGGGAACACCACTCATGACTGGCCACCAACTGGATTTGGCTCCATTCACCACAACTCCTTGGGCCTGGCCCTCCAGGCAGTTCTTTATCCATCGCAGGGTACACCCATCCAGGCCATGAGCTGCAGCTTCTCCAGGAGAATGCTGTGGGATTCGGTGTCAAATGCTTTACTAAAGTCTAGGTAGACAACATCCACAGCCTTTCACTCATCCACTAGGCAGGTCACCTTGCCATAGAAGGAGATCAGGTTGGTCAAGCAAGACCTGCCTTTCATAAACCTATGTTGACTGGGCCTGATCGCTTGGTTGTCCTGCATGTGCTGCGTCATAGTGCTCAAGATGATCTGCTCCATGACCTTCCCCAGCACAGAGGTCAGACTGACAGGCCTGTAGTTCCCTGTGTCCTTCTTCTGTCCCTTTTTGTTGATGAGTGTCATGTTTGCCAACTTCCAGTCAACTGGGACCTCCCTGGTTAGCCAGGGCTGCTGATAAATGAAGGGAAGTGGCTTGGTGAGCACATGTGCCAGCTTCCTCGGTACCCGTGGGTGGATCCCATCTGACCCCATAGACATCAGTTTGTTTAAGTGATGTAGCAGGTTGTTAACCACTTCCCCTTGGATTATGGGGGCTTCATTCTGTTCCCTGTCTGTGTTTCCAGCTTGGAGGGCTGGGTATGTGGGGAACAACTAGTGTTTCTGTTAAAGACTGAGGCAAAGAAGGCATTAAGTACCTCAGCCTTTTCCTCATCCTTTGTCACTTTGTTTCCCCCCACATCCAGTAAAGGATGGACATTCTCCTTAGCCCTCCTTTTGTTGCTGATGTATTTATAGAAATATTTTTAACTGTCTTTCATGGCAGTAGCCAGATGAAGTTCTAGTTTGGCTTTGGCCCTTCTTAATTTTCTCCCTATATGACCTCGCAACATCCTTGTAGTCCTTCTGAGTTCACTGCCCTGCTTCCAAAGGTCGTAAACTCTTTTTCTCCCGAGTTCCAGCCGAAACTCTCTCGTCAGCCGGGCTGGTCTTCTTCCCCGCTGGCTTGTCTTTCAGCACGTGAGGATGGCCTGCTCTCCTGAGCCTTTAAGATTTTCATCTTGAAGAGTGTCCAGCCTTCCTGGACTCCTTTGTCCTTGAGGACTGCTTCCCAAGGGACTCTGCCAACCAGCCTTCTGAACAGGCCGAAGTCTGCCCTTCGGAAGTCCAAGGTAGCAGTTCTGCTGACCCACCTCCTTCTGCAAGAATCAAACTTGATCGTTTCATGGTCGCTATGCCCAAGATGGCTTCCAGCTATCACATTGCTCACAAGTTCTTCTCTGCTCACAAACAACAGGTCCAGCAGGGTGCCTCCTAGTCTGTCCAAGGACTTGGAGTGGTTAAGATGTGTTGTTACAGAGCCAAAGGCTTAAGACAGAATCTGAGTCAAGACTTATTAAGGCTGCCTTTAGTCAACCCAACTGCTCCCTTGTGAGGGTTAGCCATAGGGTGTCCTTGACCTTGAGACATCTCCCAAAAGCCACGCAGTATATTGTGATGTTGCAGGGAGGTCTTTTTTATGATGTGCTTTTTGATGTTCTCAGAGTGGTGCCCTTGGCCTCTTTGCTGACTGTGCTGGCCAAGGAGCTATTCGTGAGGGGAGCCTTTTGATGCATTCAGTTCCTGGCAACAACACTGGGTTCACAGCTTCATTTCATGTCGCCTGATCGTAACTGGAAGGTGCAGATCCATGGTGGTTTTCACTGATTATAAGTCCATGGTCTCATCTTTCCATCCTGGTCCTGTTTTTCTTCCTTCTTTGTGCTCCTTAGAGAGCTGCCAAGGTCATGGTGAGGGGCCTCAGGGGGCTGATCTGGCTGAACATTAATAGTTAGGAGGTTTTTGTTGTTGTGGTTTGGGCGTGTGTAGTTTTTTATTGTTTGTTTGGTTGTTTGGGTTTTTTTCTCTCACAGATTTCAGCCAGATCAGGGAGTGCAGTGCCTGTGCAGGGGAGGGGGCAGGGATGCTGCAGAAAGGGCTGGACCTGAGCAGCTGCTGTGGAGCTGCACCCCTGGCAATCAGCAGCTCCCTCCCAAAAGCCAGCCGTAAAACGTGACGAATGCAGGGTTCCCAAAGCTCTCGCTTGGCACGTCACCCGCACCCTTTTGCTAGGGTGAACAGCTCTTATCTTGGAGGCTACAATGGGGAGGAAAGGAGCTGTCTCCTCAAGGGGAGATCGCCAGCACTTCAGTAGCGCAGGAGTATTTAGCTCTAATTTGGTTACAGATGAAACTGGAACTTGTCAAACCTTAACCTTGTGGACTTCAGGGCTGGACAAATTGGCTGGATTAATTTGAGTGTTGCTTTGAGATGGATGCTGTAATTCAAGAACTACACTTCTGTCCGAAAAACGTTAGCTATAATTGCTACAAGTACCTAAAATGATATAATTTGAGGTAAAGGAAACACATTTTCATCATCACAAATCTTTTAGAACTGCATTAAGCTGTCAAATGCGTGAAGTAACCCATTATTTCCTTTGTATGGTTCGTTAGTATTGTCTGTTATCAGAGCAAGTGGTGCCTTTTCTCTTGGACACGAGGGAGGAAACATCACCTTCTTGAGAAGAAGAAGAACAACGTGTAATCTGGCAGCGGGGACTTGGCAGCTGCTTTAGTATCCAGAACTGCTCTTAAATAATTTTTACAACACTGACTCAGTTTCAGTTTGATGGAACCTTCATAAGTAACGATAATCACAGCCAAGTGAGCACTTCATGGGAATTGGTGATTGGTTGGTTGGCAAGAACCAGTTACTAATTCTTCTGAAAACTCTGGTGTAGGCTTGTTACCACTATTACTCATCTGGATTTCTGATAAGCCGAAGCTGTTCTTAAAAGGAGGTCATACTTGCGGGGAACAGGACTTCGGAGGTCTCTGAGGTCAGATGGCAAATATGTTTGAATTTTCCTATGTCTCAGGTGTTAGAAGAAAATTCTGCTAGAAACTGGTTGTGTGCTGCTTGCAGTGCAAACCTTAAAAGCAGGATGTGGTGCATGAGGGTTGGGAAACTAAAGCGTTTCTTCTGTGGTGTGACACTGGAAACGATCAGTCTGTTCTCCTTGTCCACTGCAGAGTCAGTTGCACAAGGTATGTGTGAGCAGTAAGATGCAGGTTAGATGATACGCTTTTAATATTTTTTTTAACCAGGCAGGACTTGTTCTGTGTGGAAATGCTATTGATAAGGCTATTCTTTTCCTGTGTTTTTTTTTTTTTTTTTTTTTTTTTTTTTTTTTTTTTTTTATTTTTTTTTTTTTTTTNTAGGCTCTGAAAACAGATTTAAATATTTATGAAGTACTAATGTCTGATGAAAATATCATTCTGACTCAGGCCTTCTGTTGGAGGAGGAATAGTGAATGGAAATAGAGAAAGTTTAGACATTTCTTAAAATGGTAAAGGAAATTAATTGACTGTTAACTAGTTCCTGTAGTGAACTATGAAACCAACTCACTTCATATAACTGAGGTAGCAGAGGTATATCGAGATGAAGAATCATGCGTTGCCTGTTCTGATGGGCCTTTTTAAAATCCTTTTGTTACCTTTGATTTTCCTTTTATTCAAGCCTGTCCTATTTCTGGGTAATCATGCCTTCCAACAGCTGTGCTGTGGCTGAATCGCACAGATTTCTGGCCTGTAAAGACCAGCTATCAAACAGATGATCTCTCTTATTCTGGTTCTTCTAGAAAGGGTAATAGAAATGAACAGATAAATTACTGTCTTTATTGCCAGCATCACACCTGTAAAACTCATGGGGTCAGGCCTCCAAAATAATGAAATAAAAGGTATTTGCGGGTTTCTTCTTTGTCTGGCTGAACTTCCCTTATGTTAGGAAAAAAAGAAAAAAGGCCTGGAAGTTGAAATTCAAAGTCCAGAAATTAGACTATTAAAAAGACAATGAATTGTCACTGGAATTGCAAGTATTAGTAACCCTTGAAGAGCAGAAAAGGGACTGATCCCAGAAAAAAAAAAGGTTCTTTGACAAGTACATGCTGAAAAGTAGCTGTTGCATTCCTATTGTGTAAATATGCTTTCCTGTATGACCACTGGTCAATGTTTATCTTCATTTCCTTTTTAAATTTTGTTTTAATTTATTTTTTCCTTTTCGTCCCCACTGGCTCATCTTCCAATATTTCCCGTGGTCTTTCTTTGTTTCGTTGCCTTGGTCAGTGTGCTGAGGCCTTCAACAGGTCACAGCAGGGGTGGGAGAACCTTTGCGTGCTCAGGAGTCCTGGATGCTTCTGCAGCAGAGCTGCTGAGGATGCTGCCTGCCCTCCCATGGCAGACCTTGCCCTCCCCTAGTGTGGATGTTAAAACATTCAAATCCTGTTTAACAGTAGCAGAAATAGGAGTTTCGGGGTCATAACTGTGAGAGGTGGCACGATGCTGAATGACAACTGTGTCGGCATGAGCAGCAACCTGAAGTGAGCGTGCATGGTACTGAACGGTGTCCGTATCGCGATGGATAAAGTATTGAATGTTTCTCGCTGCTGGTGGATCGATCCGTCAGCAGTGTTTGCCTTCACAGCCGGGAGCCAGCCCAGGTTTGCAGAGCATCTGAGGGGCATGTGAAGGCTGTAGGGTTGGAGTGTACCGGGAGCATGCCCAAGACCGTAGTGCTGGGACTGCAGCACAAGCTGTCCCGCGGGAGCGACTGATGGTGCTGGGGGCTTTCGGGGCAGAGCCATGTGCCAGGTGTGGAAAGGCACATTTCATGCACAGGGTATGTGTCTCTAAAGTCCCGGGGGGGGGCGTGTTGTGGTGTTGCTGGCTGTGCCTTGGGAGGACTGATGTTGTATTGGGAGGGCAGTGTTGGTGGTAACCAAAATAATCCTGGTGGAATGTAGGTAGCTGCGGCTGAGCAGCCGCCATGGCACTCTGCTGTTTGCTGCGGTAAAAACCAAGATAAATCTTGCTTTCTGATGATTAACTCTTAGTGTCGTCACCAGTGATTTCCAGGAGGGCGTTGAGGGGGAAAAAGAGATTAACTAAGTGACTTACAGGGAGGCACTTAATGAGCTTCTGATATTCCTAAATTGATTCCTTCTCCCCATCCTGATTGCTTCTTTGAGTCTTTTATAAAGCGGATGTTCAAGGAGTACCGAATGCTTCGACTGCCCCAGGTCCACTCCTGGCAGCAAAGTCCCTGCATCCATCACACGAGATGCTCAGCCCGACCTGCCCCAGCCTCCTTGCAGCAAGGGCAGTGTCTCTGCTAGGGCTAGTCAGCTTGCATTAGGACCTGCATTGATAATGCCCGTCTTGAATGCCAAGCTGTAAAAATACCACCCTCCTTCTTGGAACAGCTATTTCAGAATGGAAGGGGAACGTCAGGAGGGTGACAGAAAATACTGAATAATATCGACAGCTTCAGGGATTTGTTGGTAAAAGAAAGTCCAGGTGGGAACAAGAACCCAGTCTATAGCTGGGAGAGAGCGTGAGCGCTGTAGACCACCCTGCTTTGCCAAACCTTTTCCTTTGCACCAGGCAGCATTTGGCAGGAGCTGGAGGTGCGTGGTGTTCCCCTGCTGCCCGTGTGGGGGACACAGGGCTGCCTGTCCTCGGTTTGCGCTGCCAGGAGGGACCGTGTGCGCTGGCTGCCGCTCTTTGAAGTCCACCACAATAAAGTCAGAACACGGTTAATAAGGGCAGGATCATCCAGGAAATCTGCAGGTAGGACTAGAAGCTTCGGCTGGCTCCTGACTCAGTGTGTCACCTTGGGCAACTTGCTTCATCTCCAAATAAAGGGGGAAGGATACTAGTACTTATTTCCTTCACTTGGATGAAATGAAGATTGCTCAAAAGTGGTAAAGTGCTGTGAAACTGGGGAAGTAAAAGTTTTAAAGCATTAAGTAGCAGAAATAACGGCTGTAAGTGTAGGGAGGCGGATTAGAAGTGGGAGGTTTGGTGCTCTCCATAGTTACTTCTCCCTAGTACTTCTCCTTGGTACCGTGCACTGCTCTGCCAGATGCCGTAACCTTTCCTGCCCTTGGGAAATGCGGCTTTTAAAGGGAAGAGCAATCCTGCTGGAATACTTGTCATTCTCTCGGGGTCAATGCAATAGTTTGGCTTTGCTGGTGTTGGGCCGGGGAGTGTTGCAATCCGAAGAGTTGTGATGGTCTGTGTCACCCAGGAGGAGACAGGGGAATGAGCCCCTCTGCCTTCCCCGGGGCATTTTGAGGAAGCCTCTGCTTTAATATAGTGCAATGTATCACTGCCACCTAGGGCAAAAATTAGCAATTACACCGCTATTTGAGTCGCTTCATTTGCAAGAGAGGTGTGTATAAAAGTCTGAGTTTAGTCGAGGGGAAAAGAGGGACATTCTTGACACCTGTACTGCATTTCAGAAAGTAAAAAACTGAATTTTGTTTCTCAGGAAATACAATTTCAGGCAGACGTCTAATTCTCAGAAACTGGAAAGTGGAGAAAACCTGAAAATCTCCTTAAGAGTCAGTAAAAAAAGCAAAGTTTGATTTATATGGGATTGTTATGGTTTAACTCCAGCCAGCAACTAAGCACCACACAGCCGCTTGCTCACTCCTCTCTGGTGGGGCGGGGAAGAGAATTGGAAAGGTAAAAGAGAAAGCTCGTGTGTGGAGATAAAGATGGTTTAATAACTGAAGAAAAAACCATGTACGTAAGCAAAGCAAACCAAGGAATTCAGTCACTGCTTCCCATCGGCAGGCAGGTGTTCAGCCGTCTCCAGGAAAGATGGGCTTCGTCACATGTAATGTTACTTGGGAAGACAAACGCCATCACTCTGAATGTCACCCCTTCATTCTCCTTTCCTCAACTATATATACTGAGCATGATGTCATATGGTATGGAATATCCCTTTGGTCAGTTGGGTTCAGCTGTCCTGTCTGTGTCCCCTCCCAGCTTCTTGTGCACCCCCAGCCCACTGCTGGTGGGGTGAAAAGCAGAAGAGGCCTTGACTCTGTGTAAGCTCTTGCTCAATAGCAACTAAAACATCCCGGTATTATCAACACTGTTTCCAGCACAAATTTTCTTAATGAGCGTAGATTTTTACCTGCAATTTATTCAGAGTCAAAAATCACTCTTCCAGTAAATTTCTTTCCTGCTGTCTGTCAATGTGCTGATGCTCAGCCAAGGTAGTTGGATGACACTGTGTGCTCCAGGAAGCACAGTGTGTAAAAATGGTCTTAAAAAGTCATCTTCCTAAACTGTTTAATTCTAGAGGCCCTTAACCTTTATAAAATACAAATTAGGCAAATTATCTTAGGCTTATCCAGTCTCCTAAGCTCTAAATATTGAGTTAAATAATCATCACCTTAAGATAATTAGCTAACCACCCAGCTGAATTTATTAAATGATGCTGTGATTTCAAAACCTAATCGCAAAATTAATTTCTGGAAATGATTATGAAACCTAGGAATGACTAAGGTCAGTAAAAGACATGGCTAGATCTCTAAGGTTTTTTTGCTTTGGTGTTATTTGTAGGAGCTAGGATTTACTGTGGAGACTCATCCTTTTTCATCCCAAAACCTAGCAATGTTAAAAATGAAGACGATACGGGGAATGAATGCGTAAGCTTTCTATCCCTCTTCCTTTTAAGTATTGAAGCTCACAGCTGAAGACCTCCAGTCTGTTTAAGAAACCACCAGTTGAAGTGGCTGGCGCTTGAAAACCTGTAAGAAGCAGGTAAATTATATATTGCCCGCAGGGGGAAAAAAAAAAAAAAAAAAAAGAGGGTAAATTACGTTTGCTGAGGTTTAACCTGGATTGTACATACCCGAGAGGTACTTGTACAAATCCCCGGGTGTTTGCTGTGAAGGGGCATCCTTTGGGCGTGCTGCCAGCGCTGGATTTGCTTGCTGGGAGGTGCCTGTTGGCGGTACTGGAACTGCAGGTTTGTGCCAGGCTTGGCGGCTGCTCAGCTGTTGTTCTGAGCTGCATTGCCTGTGTCTGGTATCATCCCGCTCATGGGATGAGGAGTCACCAAGTGACACGAAGTTGAAAGTGGGTTTTTTTTTTGTCATTAGGCAAATCTACCTTGGTATTTCGAATCATAAGGGGCAAAACAATATGAGGGAGTATGAATACAAATGCTGTCAGTTCTTACTTGATTCTCACTGATCTGAGCACAGGGAAGCGTTTTAGTGGTCAAAAGAAGGTCTGTAAGTAGAAGGACAAGGAGAGAACGAGAAATAACACTTCACCTCTGTGTAAGTCATCCCAGATTGTTTGCGGCGCTCTCAGCATGTTGTTTGTTACATCTACATTTTAGGGGTTGGAAAAAAGTCATGGGGATATTTTCCTTCTGCGACACTGAGGTTTTTCCTTTTTTCTCCTCTCAACCTCTTGCCATCACCCCAAGAACAGTGGGGTTGGTGGGCACCAACCCTGGGGTGTGATTGTGTCTGCCTGGTGCAAGGGAGGGACCATCTCCCTGACTTGAGAAAGGGGGGTAGGAAGTCTGCTGTGGTGGATGTAGCAATTCCAGGAAGGCACAATGGCTGGGAAGACGGGGCAGGTACCTGTTTAGATGCAGTTCTCTTGTTCCAGACAGATGCCACCTTCTGAAGAGGAGATGGCGTTTATCTGCAGAAGGCAAAGCGCAGAAAACCCCTATAGCATCTCAGGGCAAGATTCAGCAAAGCGCTTCAGTGTGTTAAATTCTTATTAATTTCCCAACTTTTCTCTTAGCCTTGGGATGCTGGCAGAAGGGCACACCTGAAGCGGCTGGAGACCTGGGCAGAGCCCGCCTGTGCTCCGAGCTGGCTGTTCCGGGCCAGCCCTGGAGCAGGAGCTGCACAGCTCAGCAGCGAGGTACCGCGTCTGGCTCGGGGGCACCTAATGAAATATGTGCTGTGTAGGAGGACAGGGGGTATCTAGTGCATGACATTAAGTGTAAATGATTTTCCTGTTCTGTTGTATCCCTCAAATACTTGCGAATATAAACCTCATAAAGGCATTTGTAATTAAGCACTGGCATGCTGTCCATTATCTCTTTCCTCCTCTCCATATTTTTCTTCAATGTTGTCATACTGCTCTCAAAGTTTAGAAAGCCCCTCTACATGTTTGTATTTGTCATTGCAGCTCGCCGTGCAATAAGTTGGTGTCCTAGAAGGATTCAAGGATTCCTCTGTAGCTGAGTGCAGGAAGCCCAGTTGCCTGTCAGCTCCTTCCCTTTCTCCTTGCCTCACCTGCTGTCCCTTTTAAGACTCATCCATGCACTAAATAAGAGTGTAGTGCCTTTCCCTATGTTGGGCCAGTTAGTCTGGGCTTGTTCTAGTGAGGACGAGGCAATCCTGTACTGTGGCAGTGGACTGACCACGAATGCATGGTGGGGTTGGTATTTTCCAGGCGTGGGCACGTGAGCTCATAGTACCCAGCCATCTGCTTGGGGAGTTCCTTTGACTCCTGAGACAGAGATCTTACTGGGGCTTGGCTGCTGCCAAACCATTTATTCAGCTTGCTGCTCTCTCCAGAGGGAACCTTAGGGAAGGGAGTAGGTAGAGGTGGGCTGTAGGACACACTGTCGCGGAGGCCGTGTTGTTACGCATCCTTGCATCCTAAGGATCTCACAGCCTTGAAGCTCAGCTGCATCCCAAGCTGTCTACCCCCTCGAATAGTGAGCCCAGAGTAGGGAGACCCTTGGGCTCCTTTGGTCTCATCATCTCAGTCGACTGTCCCAGCAACCTGGTCACGCTCTGTGTGGTCCCTGCAGCAGCTCTGTTGGCATTCAGGGATCAGCAGTAGAATAACAGGCAACTCCACTCTTTCAGCAAGTTGTTTCTGGTAGGCATTGCTCGTATCAGGTCTTTGTGCCCAGGCTCAGCATCCAGGTCCTGCTCTGTCCCAGAGTGAGGAGGTTTTTTCCCGTATACTGCACCATCTCCCTCAGCACTTCTTATTCTCCTGCTGTAGGGAAGATAGGCCTTAGGATGGGAGAGTCATTTCTGTTTCCACACTGGAGACTCTTTCATAAGGGAGTTTGAGTAACGTAAGCAGTGGTGGTAGATTGAATTCCTTCGTGGGTTGGGTCATTGGTTTTGCCTTTTTACCACCCTTCTGAGCCTGAACACATTAAAGGAGACACCGAGACAGTTGCGCTAAGCATAAAGCTACATGCTATCGTATTTTTCAAACCATCACTCAGGAATGTGCTGTTGGGCTGTGTGTGGCCTGTAGTTCATGGGCAGTTAATCAAGCACTTTAGCATTGACTAATAAGTTTTACTTAACAATTGCAACAGGCTTGGAGCCTGCTGGGCCAGCTGCTGGCAACCTGATTGTCTTTAGTTGTGGAAATATACCCTCAGATATTTCAAAATGAGGGAATCTGGGTGATGGAGGGGCAGAAAGGAAGGTGTGTACAAGTATGTATATACAAGTATATGTAGGGTTATATAGTTACAATTTATTTTATTGACAAAACCTTCTGTAGGCACTGAATTACATGAATCTACCTAAGATTTATCTTTCATATCAGGCCTTTGCAAGTGGGGATACATGCAAAGGGAAGTTGTAAATAATTGCAGTTGTCAGTCTCTCTCTGTCTCTGCTCTCTACAGCTACAGGAGAGAAGTGATTGACCAGCTTTGTTATTCAAAGCATTTCCCTGAACAGCTGAATCCTGTGGGAGATTCCTCTTAGAGCAGCCTTGCTTTGCGGTGGACTCTTTTGACAAGATCACAGACGGCTTCTGGTCTCTGAGTGTCATGATGAACATCTAGTTAGGTCTATTTTTATATCTGAAATGTGTTGAAAGATGCTATGGTGAAAAGAAAAAAGTACAGTAGGATTTGAAAGTAGTCTATACATGGTAAAGATTTTGGGGACAGTATGCATTTTCTGTTCCTGAAGTTTCTTATGCCTATCAAACCATAAAACTTGAGTTAGCACCAAGGGAATGTCATGACCGTACAATGTTTTGATTTGCTCTTGTTGCACCAAGGTTGAAATACTGTGCTTTATAGCAGCTCTGATGTGTCCTTTACAGCTTTGAGATTTTCCAGTAAAATAAATCCACTGCGGTACTTGCTGCTACTCTAAACAATTAATTGATAAAAATAATGATACGCTTTAAACTGTTTCTCCTCATTTACGTGTTCTTCACCCTTTTATTCTGCCCTGAGTGCTGGTGCAGTGTCAGAACAGGCATTCATGGCATCAGAGAGAAAATACCTTGGCCCGAGAAGGTGTTTGGGGAAGCGGTTGAGGAGGGGAACTGGTGGCTGAAACCTCAGCTGCTTAATTACTGTTGGTGGTGGGAATTGGGCAACTGACAGTTTTGACCAGAAGATGCCTGGGTTTAGAGCGACTGTCACTTCACCGAGATTGCAGATGCCAGGTTTCGCTGTGAACTGTTTTGGCTCCCGTGTTTTTAATTGAGATCCTGGCTGGCAGGTCAGCTTCATCGGACCTGGTGACAGTGCTGACGTGGCTTTGTCACGGGGTGGGAGGTGAGGGGCACCCACTCAGCACCCAAGTGCCGAAGTGTCTCCTGTCGCCTCTGCGCGTTGCCGTGACCGGCTTGCTGTGTCCTGACGGCCTGTGAGGCTGGGTGCTGTGGGTGGCATCTCAGCACCTACAACATGGACCAAGCTTGACCTGCTTAGGTGCAGAACTGCTGTTTGCTCTGGTTTTGGAAAGCAAGGGGTGGGACATGGCTTGTCTATGACCTTCCTCTAGGTAGAGGTGGAGACAGCCGGTCCTTAGAAGTTGACTGCTCCGAAAAGTCATGCTATTTGAGGCAGGATGGTGATTTGATCTATTAATTTTTCTCTTTTGTTGTGTTTTTCTACATTCCAGGAAGGGTGCTTGTGGCCTTCAGAAAGCTCGGTTTCGCGCCAGGGTGCTTCAGAGGTATGAATTTCATATTATCTTCACCAATGTATTTTTTTCTTTCCTGTTACGTGTGTTTCGCTCCTCCCAAAAGCATGCATCTACTTAGTAGATAAAGCTTTTCCAGTGTAGACCAAGAGCCAGCTTCATGTGGGTGTCTGAGCTTGCCTTAACTCCCATTCCATAAATGCTTAAGACTTTTTCATTAAAAGAATAAAGTTTTACCTACCTGATACCTCATCTCTGCAGGTACCTGTATCATAACAGGCATTCACAGGTAAGTGGTAGAGCTGTCTCTCTCATGAGTGAATACTCAGTGATCTGAGTATTCAGTCGAATCTGGGAGACCAGTTGTTTTTCTCCCCGTGTTTTTTCTGGATTTACAACACATATCCTGTCACCAGTGCCTCCCTGCTTCTGGTTAGCACAGATCCCTGGCCTGGGTAATAGCTCGTGGGTGTGTTGCTCCAGCTCACCTGTGTCAAATAGTGACTCTTCCTGGTGGCTGACCTTGAATCTGTGAGGGTCAGGGGCTAAAGACCCTGCATGGACCCAAAAATGAGAAGAGCGGTTTGATAGATCTAGACCTAAGAAGCTGGTATGTCTCTCTAGATCTGGCATAGTCCAAGTGAGGAGCAATAGCTTCTTACACAATGTCTCAAACTCTTCCTCTTGTAAAGCTGGACCTTCTCCAGGGCTTAATATGCTGGGGACATTTTTTCCACTCATGGTGCAGAAGCTTTGCAGGTCCTCCCCGGAGGCTGAGTTCCGTCTGAGAACTGAGGGGGAGGAGGACACCTGATATACGCTGGTAGTGAAGGCGCGAGATATGCTGGGCCTTTGCAAAATGTACTAGAATGACCATCTGAATCCTTGGGTGATGCGCGGGGTATGACATTAACTCTGAGTAGGAGAGAGAGGCTCAGACTGCAGCTGAAATTCAGTATTGGGGCGTTCTTGTAGAACCAGTTAATTGTCAAGACTAGAAAGAAAGCGTTTCCTATGTATAGGAACAGAACAGTTTTCTTTCAGCTCCGCATGTTTTAATGTCAGACGGAGCCGTGTGAGGTCTCGGTCTTACTTTGTGAAGCTGTTCTCAAGTATGCGGTGCTAGATCCTTCCTGCAGCTCCTACCTCTTCTGTTCGCATGCGTGTGCGTGGGAGCGCGTGTGCGCAGTATCCGCTGGGCTTAACCTTTTCAGATGGGTGGCAAAGAGAAGCATTTAAATACAGAGCACGCACGGTGCTTTGCTCAGACGTGAAGTCACGTGTCTCTCTCTTCCCATTTCAGATCATGTATGCTCCAAGGTCCAGGGACAGGTTTACTGCCCCGTCTTTTATGCAGCGGGACCGTTTCAGTCGCTTCCAGCCCACTTACCCTTACATGCAGCATGAGATTGACCTTCCTCCGACCATCTCCCTGTCCGACGGGGAAGAGCCGCCGCCGTACCAAGGTCCGTGCACCCTGCAGCTCCGGGACCCAGAACAACAGATGGAGCTCAACCGGGAATCTGTCAGGGCACCACCCAACCGAACCATTTTTGATAGCGACTTGATAGACATCTCAATGTACAATGGGGGCCCCTGCCCACCGAGCAGCAATTCGGGCATAAGTGCAACCAACTATAGCAGTAACGGAAGGATGGAAGGACCACCCCCGACGTACAGCGAGGTCATGGGGCATTACCCAGGCTCCTCTTTTTTCCATCACCAGCACAGCAACGCGCCTCCTTCCTCGCAGAGGGGGAGCAGACTTCAGTTTCAGCAGAACAATTCAGAGAGCACAATAGTCCCCAGCAAAGGCCAAGACCGAAAACCGGGAAACCTGGTCTAAAATACTCGCCCAGGTGCGCTTGAACTGAAGATGAGAGGTTGAAGCAGGGCGGTGGAGGAAGACCCCCATGCTCCGGTGCACAGTGTTGTTAACGTTTCACGTGGTACAACTTAGTAAAACCAAACGTGCAAACCAGTTCTTTGTTTCTGATTCCTTTTCCAGGGGAATTGCATGCAAAGCAGATCGAAAGAAATACAAACTTCCATTCAGTTTGTCTACAAGCAGTGTTTCAGGGGAGAGGGGGGGGAATATATTATTTTTTTTTAATAAACTATTTCAATTATTTAATTCTAAAAGTTAACTTAGCACAGAAATGAGGCTTGTACGGCCTGTTTTATACTCACTGAATGGCAGAAGGAAGAAGGTGGTTTTGCTAGATAAATGGGGGAAGAATTGGCCAGTTTGCTTTTTTTTTTTTCCTCCCAGGGTGTGGATTTTTTTTTTTTAATATGAAACAAAATTCCTGTTTTGTGTGCCAAGGTATAAAGTTGAGAACTTAGATGAATGCAAGGAATTAATTTGTGTTGTGATAAATGTGTTTTAAAAAGTTGCACTATCTTAATGTTTTAAAAAAAAATATATATGAGGGAACTATTTTATGTGAAGTTCTTCTATATGTTGTCTTTTCACCTGTGGAATGATGATAGAGCCCCAGAAGTAATCTGGAGGAGTTTGCCCCCCTCCCCCTGGGTTTGCTAGAAAAAGGGGACAGGACTTAGCCTAACATCTCTTGACTTTTACAAATCAAGAAGTACAGGGACACTTAACTCGTCTTTGCAATAATTTGCATTCAAATAACAGTGCGTCCATGAAGTGTCTTGGAGACTTTTGGATGGAAGAAGGCAAATACGAAATCCCAGCATTTTCCATCACTTAGGGTTTAGCTGTTTTGCAGTGTAGACTATTTGTTTCGTAAACGGCAAAACAAAATCCCAGATGTGTTAATTTGTATTGATTCTAACTAAGTGCTGCCATTCTTTTCCTTATCATAATGCAGTATCGCCAGTACTTATGGTTTTAGAGATTTTTGTCCTCACTGTAGCCTGAAATGTATTTAGTCACATATCATGACATTATGCAATAAATTGTTTAAAAACGCACGGTGGGTTTTCTCCCCTGCGATGCTGTTAAAACACCTGAGACTCTGTTGTGCTTTTCGCTCTCCGTTTCATCCTTCACGTACTGAAGTTCAGTCCTGGAGATCCATCCTGGTGAAGCCACGGGGCCTTTGTAGCTATAACCACCCACCCACCGCCCCGTTCCCCCGTGTGCTTTCCGCAGCAGTGTCTGTGACAGCGATGCTGCCACTTCCGCAGCAACGTGGGAGCACCAGTTACTCCCATTTTGCTCCGGGCCCTGTTGCGGAAAACCCTCCTGGGCCCGTGCGGCTCGGTTGGCGCCAGCAGGACCGACGCTCGTGGGCAAAGGTGACTCGCGTGTTAACCGAGTGTCTGTAAGGCCTGGTTTTTGCCACGCTGGTCTGAAGAGCGGATGGGAAGCGTTACCTGGCGGTGAAGGGGCGCGTGGGGTGTTCCCTGCCCGGCCGCTTCCGCGCGGAGGCGCAGGCAGCGCTGGGAGGTGGGTGACAGGTGGTGACGGCGGCATCACAAGCACATGGAAAAGCACAACTTGCACTTAAAACGCGTTTCGGAAACGGACTTAAGGAAAGAACCTTTAGAGTGTTAGCTTGAATAGCTTCTAATATATATGCGTATGAGTGTGTCGTAGACCTCCTCACTTTAAGATCTTTCACCTACTTTTTTTCCTGTTTTCTCAAGCCTCGTGCTTGGTTAGGGCAGCGGTCCCGTGGCTGGAGGCTGGATTTCTGCAGGACTTCTGTGCACCGGGGGCTCTGATCACTGAAGTGCATCTTCGATCTATGCAGAGTTTTAATGCCAAAACAGTATGCGTGTCTCTGTGTGTGTGTGTGTGTGTGTGTGTGTTATGGGCCTCGGTGTAGATTGTTTAGTTCATAAGGTAATTTGGTTTTATTCTAGTTTAGAACATGTTTGTGTAACTGTTAGTCTGAATATGCGGCCTCATTTGTCTCTGTATTTGTTTTTTTGGTCTGAGTCATGCTGGTAATGCGGAGTGAAGCTGCCTTTTAATTTATGTGCTATTTGAAGGGTGAGACAGATTGTATGATGGAATTTGCTTTTTTTTTTTCCACTCAGACTCGCAGGACAGGTGTTTTGGAGATGACTAGGTGGCTGTCAGTCAGCTAGGGCTCTTGTCATGTCTGGTCCCTGGGAATAAAAGCTGTGAAATTAGATTTTTGCAAACAACCTACGTACATAATTCTTAGTTAGGGAAAAAAAAAAAAAAAAAGCAAAACCAGAAAATGTTGCGTTTGGTCTTCAATGACTTTTGGTGTCCTTCAGAAGCGAGTTTTTAAATCAGAGACTGTGTGTGTGCCTGCACAGGTACTGTGCTGTTGCCTGAGCGAGGGTTATTGAGCCTTTAGGCAAGAACAACTGGAGCTCGGTTGTCATGGCAGAGCACACCTGCGCTGGGCCCTGGGTTCCGTACCAACCTTTCCCCGTGCACAATCTCAGCGAAGTGAACCTTGAAATTGCCTCCAAAGTCACCTCTTGGGAACGTGCTCGCTTTGAAGAGAGCCCTTTGCCATCTTTCGCCGTCTCTGCGTGGCCGGCGCATTTGCGCGCTTACCGTTGACATCGTCCGATACGATGCGTGCGCTGTCGCCCCTTCAGTTTTTCTTTACGTGGAAAATGTTACCTGGTCCAGTTCTGTAGAAAAGGTTTCTTTAAAAAGAACTTAGTATTTGCTCACCTAATGGCTGCGTTTCCTCTTGCATCTTCGCCTTCTCATCGTATCCTGCTGCCCTAAGCTCATGTGCAGCCAGAATACTTGTCAGCTCTGAAAGTGTTGCCACCTGTTGCTTGCTATAGGTGAGCTTGCAATCTGGGGCCTCTTACAGGAGTAAATATAGTATTTTCTGATGAATATTAGTGATCTCCCGTGGGAATGCTGCCAGTAGTATAAGGTTGCAACAATATGTGGTTTTCTATTTTTTTCTTTTGTTGCAGTGAGAGAAAATACGCTCTTCTTAACAGAACAGAATGGTAAAAGAAGTAATACCAGAATTAAATAGCACTGTCAATCTTTACAGGCTTAGAAATTGGCGGTCTCCGAAGATAGGTAATTCTATGAAGCTTTTGTGGAAAAATCCCTTTGAAAATGCCGAGAATTAGCAAACAGTGTTCCACAGCCACTCAAATGGAGCTTTGCAAATTCTAAAAGATTTCTTCATTGTAGGTTTAATTACATGGATTATACCTCAATACTGGTGTTTTGGTTTAGCTGTTTCATGCACAAAACTCACATCGTAGGTGTGTGGAGTTTTCTGTGTGATGGATCATATTAACCTGAGCTGTGGTTGCATCTTCTGGCCTTTGCCCAGTAGTAAACCCATCTTCCCAAAGTTCAATCCAGTGATGTCTCCACTTTAGAAATTCTCAAGTTAAAGATTCTTTTTTTTTTTTTCCTAATGTACCTTTAAGAAATAAAGCATTATGACTGCTATCCTACTACAAAGGTTAATTTTTCCCTTATGTGGCTTGGCATGGCTCCCTTCTTGGTGCTAGATACATCCCGTGTTTGGTGTTTTGCTGTGGTCTGTCAGGGCTGGAAAAGGCAGGGGATTTAGCCATGGAAAAGAGGTTTCTCGCCCAGTTTCCCAAGGGAGCGCTTGTCTCCGGTTCTGGATGTACACGTAGCCAGGTTGTGGTTGTGTCCGTGTGGGGGCTGCACGAGCAGGCTCCGTGCGTGCGATGCTGCTTTCAAGAGATGGGTGAGGAATATGACGACCAGCACGCGGGCAGCGGGGCAGCGTTCGCATCCCTGTCCTGTAGCGTGTGGTGCATGCCGAATTCACGGTACTTCGCGTAATAGGCTGGTTTTTGTCAGGGAGGACCTGCTTGAGTTGCTCCTGATCTTGTCACTGGTGAACGCTGCGCTCAGCACGGTCTCAGTCTGATGTCGCTTTATTACAGCGTGCTTTTTCCTTGTAAATAGAAAAACTGGGGCATGTGCCCCGTGTACCAGGTCTTGATGGCCAGTGAGGCAGGTATTTGTGTTCCTGCAGTCGTGGAATTTTCAGGAACCGTGGGTTGAGCTGTGCTCCTTTGGCTTTTTTTTTAATTATTATTGCTTGACCACTTCTTCCACCAGTTTGTCCCATCTGGAAGCTGCTTCTGTTATCTCAAATCTCTGAATTTTTATGTTGCAGAAATTAAAGTCACTGAGGGGTTTTTTTTGTTTGTTTGTTTGGGTTTTGTTTTGTTTTGTTTGTTTGTTTGTTTTCATTTTTCCTCAAGAATGTGGTTCAGGGAAGAGCAATGACATTGTTTCGGAAAAGAAAGCACTTTCTTTGCCATAGGGAAGAAAGCCTTGTCCTGCTGCAGTGTCCTGTGTGTCGGCTGTCTGAGGCGGTCATTTGTAACCCGGCCAGGTAGTGAGATGTTGGACCTTAAAACTGACCCTCTGATCTGCGAGGAATGTTTGGGTGGTTTAGAGAAGATTTATTACTCTGACTCTTGAGCCCTTAATGCTCATTGTAACTAAGGTAACCTGACTTCATAGGCAAAGGAAAAGAAAATAGTATGCTGGTGAAAGTAGATATGCTCCAAAATCGCTCTTTGCCTTTTTTTTTTTACTTCTTTTTTTTCCTTCCCCCAAGGATAAGCAGTAGGCATGCTGGTACATTCGAAGGTATTTAGGATTATTCACAAGTTCTCTCTGGTCATTACCATTAAGTCCTGTCCATGCACGTGTGTGTATATACATACGTGCCTGCAAACTTGTGCCTGTACCCTACCCCTTGATTACCTATGTATTAGTTACTATTCCAGAGTCACCTTCCAGAAGTGCTAAATGGCTATATATGTGTTCTCAGGAACAATGACAGGTCATTTGTCAAACAGCTGGAGGTGCGAGGAATATTTAATTTACTTTTTCAGTCCTGTAAATGTCGTGGCTCTGTTCTTACCAGTAGGGGAGTTTCTTGCTGTGCAAATTCTTGCCCATGACCTGGTGCATCTTCCGTCCAACAGCTCTCTCCTTTTGGCTGAGGTTTGAAAGATCCTCGTGCTCTTGGGACAACCTAATGCAGACCTCGTGTGTTGATGTGCAGAAAGGACGGGCATCGCAGAAGCGTATTTTTTCACACCTAGCTGTGGAGAACCGAATGACCCAGTTGTACAGCAGCTTCAGGTGAAGGCTGGCTTTTCATTACATCCTTGCTTTTTAGATGAAGGCTGTTGCACATAATTTAATTACACATATCTGATCTTTTCCCATACTGTGTTCCCTGTTTGCCAACCAGCACAAGTACAACTTTTCTCCTAAACCAGCCCTGAATGTGTCAGTTGTTTGAAGCCCTGGAAAGAGGCAATCTTGCTGAATTGTCTGAGACCTATTGAGGCCTTTTAGAGGATGGAAAAGTCCTTTATGGGGACATCTTAAACTTACAGAGTTTTCCTGTCCAAAGACTCTGTTCTGTATATTTCATTAGGAAATTGAAGTTTTGAGAGTGGCCCAGCTGAAAATGTTGGTTGGTAATATGATTATTTTTTTTTTAATACTTAATGTATTATTTACCAGTCTGTGCTCATTAATCAGGGGTGTAAATTACCTTTTGACCCACCTCCGGTTGCCATTGCTATGCTGGCAAAAGCCCCACAGGGCACACTTGCACCAGCAAAAAAAGAAAAGAGTGATTTTCTTGGTACAGCTCTGCCTGGGGAATTAGCAGAAGCTGCACCACTAAGCTCAGCCTCCAAAACCAACATCAGCTCTACGGCGCCTCTTCCCAGCAAACCCCAGTGCAGGTGATGGCTCGGCTTCCGTCGAGTGCTTTGCCACACCGCCAAGTGCCACAGTCTGCTGGTGTTTCCTTGAAATCGCAACTATTTGCATTAAATATATTTCGGGGCCACTAATGCTGTTTTTGTAACTGCTCCCTACATTTCTTCTGCTTTTGAAAGGGAAAAGCTGAGCACTATTTTGTATGGACAAGTGTTGCGAACTCTCCTGGCCCTTACTTCTGCCTTGCTGTCCTCTCTCCCATTCCCAGACTGAACACAAGCCACCTGGGTACCGCTAGCATCGCTTTGCTGCTACAAAAAAGCTTACCTTTTTATGTTGGCTAATGATAAAGAAACAAACTTGTAACCTAGATACTTCCCTCTGACAGCCACCCCTTGTGTGATTTACTGCCCGAGATGACTCTTGTCATTCTTTTGTTATATTTGCTGCTGCTGTTTTACATGGTTTGGCACGCAAGCTTCCTGGAGCAACGTGGTGCGTGTAGAATCTCGTGGGTGAGGAAGCCGTCGTCTTTTCTTCCTTTCTCTCCTTTGTCTGTGCTTCTGTGTCTGCCATGATAGGGTCATTAGTAAATAATATCCGTCCGTATTAGATATAATTTGGAGCAGGTTTGCATGTCAGTAGTTGGTAAGCAACTAAGGTGCCTCATGTTCAGGTCTGATCAGATAGGAATCCCCTTGCACTCGAGAGGGCCTGATCCAGAGCCCGCTGAAGTTGGTAGGAGGACTCTTGCCAACTTCAGGGGACTTTGGATCAGGCCTTGAGCTCCCACCTTTGTTGTGCCTCACTTAAAATGGTGCTTTTCCAGCCGTCTGTCTTTTTTTCTTTTTTTTTTTGTTTTTCCTTTGTATGGTGCTGTGTACAACTTGAATATAATATGCACATATCCTACCCAATGGGTAGAACAAACAAACATAGAAAAACAAATAGATGTTGTTAATACTGTAAGATAATGTATAGATGATACCAATTTTAACACACACAAAAATGGCATAGACTTTGTGAATGCCAACTTCTGTGCTTGGTCCTTTTTTGTAAGAAAATTTGCAAATGAATGCATACAAATGACAAAAAGTCTATGTACTTTATTTTCCTATTAAATATCAATATAATGTCATAAGGGAAAAAGTTTGAACAAATCCTTTTTGACTAGCTCGTGTGTAGTGATTGGTCGTTTGATGCATCTTTGCTGTGAAGATTTGTTCTTTTTTTTTTTTTTTTTAATGTGTCACTTTAAGAAAAAGGAAAAAACACAAAACCTCCACAGCTTTAACTTTGCAACTATAATAGATGCTTCTCATATTGGTTGTTGCCTCGCTATTGCTGAGTCGGACCAGTATTAGTTACTGCTTCTCCAGCAGATACGTTATTTATTATTATCCTTGATTACTTTTTTTTTTTTTTTCCAAATGGGCTTAAACTCTTGGAATCTTTTTACCCACATCCTAGATTTGCAGTGAAGTTCAGACAAGTGGGAACTGACCCAAACCATCCCTGCAAAATCAAACCCAAGCCAACGAGGGCTTTGTGACGACAGCCAGCCCTTGCGCTCTGCCCGGCGCTGGTCCTGCCGTGGCAGAAGCTCTCCTCGGGCTTGGGGCTCGCTGGGGACCCGTGCAGCTGCAGGGGAACCAGCTCGAGTGACAGGGTCAGTGACAAAATCCGCGGTTTGGCAGCGAGCTGAGTGCCGGGTTTGAGCGTGAGCTTTGAGTCGGCAGCGCTGCTGCTGCTGCGTCGGCCTCTTGACAGCAACGGCTGAACCCAGGGTCGTATTTTAGGGTGATGGAGGAATGCCTGGACCCGTTCAGACCCAATGTGGAAAGTAATTCAAGGCTTTTAACTTTTTGCCAGGCTCCCTCGATAGTTTGGTTCCCCCCTGGCGTCTCGGGGTGTTTGGCTGTCCCTCCCCGTGCCCCTGCCCGGGCTCTTTGGTAAAGCAAATACCTCAGGAAAACTCAGCGTGAAGTTCTAGTGTAGAGACTCGCAGATACTGTACTTATTTTTCTAAACTGTTCTAACTATCCCAGGATGGTAGACGATAAAAAAGTTTATTGGTCCGAGACAGACTTAGTCCTCTCACAGATGGATCCCGACTAATCTTTCCATAGATACTCGTGTCTATATGTAGCTTTTTTATACTTGTCAGGCTTTAACCACAGATGGAAGGCAGCAATGTGTTGGGATACGTTTGAGGTGGCGTTTCCATTCGGTTTTTCAGATGAGTAGCTAAACGCTTCGCTAAAACTGAGGGGGCCTTCCCCGGGGCCTGGTGGAGCCCATGGTGAGGCCTCTGGTCTGAGTGGGTGTTGGGTCCGCTCCGTCAGGCTGGAGGATGGTGCCTTGGAGCACGGTCCTTCGCGGCTTTTCTGTCCACCTGAAACTTCAGCTACACCTTTTGTCTGTAAATCTGTTCTTTTGTTTGTTTGTTTTTTAAAGCCCCGTCACAGGAGTCCTGTATCTGAACGTTGATTGTGGTTGTTTTGTTTTGTTTTTTTGTTTTAAAGAAGTGTGTAAGTTTTTTATGGCCAGTTCTGCACCATCGAGCCCTTACAGGCAGCTTGTATCCATCCCTCCGTATATTGAGCTGTTTTGTCAGCAAGCATGTACCGTAGGGAAACACACATATTTCCTGGCTGTCATTTGTTAACTCATTTATTGTTTGTCAGGGCGTAGAGCAATTGTTTTGGAGTTATGCCTTGCCTGGCCACCTTTCTGTTTGCACTGCAGTACCACTTCTGTGCATGAAGGAAGAAAAGCAAACAAAAAAACCCCCCAGGCCTTGACTAGGAAGACTCTGTACAGAGCAAACCTCCCGCTGGAGGAATCTAGGGTAGGATTTATCATAACAAAACTTGCATATTGAGTGGACCAAACATGAGCATGTCTCCTTTGAGAGGCACTAATTTGCTTTGAAGCTGCAGTGGAAAGAGCAGACCATCTATTAAGTGTATTCACAGCTGTGTTCACGTTTTCCCGTTCACCGCAAAACACAGCAGGCAGCCAAGATTTTAAAAGAAGCATAAAGTAAGCAGAAGTTATGAGAGCCTCAGGCCTCATAGACCTGGACAGCAAAAATAATAATTCAATTTAGTTTTCTTTAACAAAGCTTTTCTACTTATAGTACCAAGACTACGTAAGTGGCAATAGGGGTTTTATCTTTGTACAGCGCTCAGCTGCCCAGTGCTGCTGCTGTGCTCAGAGCATTTCATGATGGTATCTACATCAGTCAAGCTGTTACACTTTAACCATCAAATGCCTGTTTTTAGAGTGTTGACTCTTTCTTTGTTGTTTCTTGCTAGTTGTTTTACAATGTAAAATGCTTTATAGCTATATGGATTTTTTTTTTTTTGGTATTTCCAACATTGTGTCTTTCAAGATCACATTTCCAGCACATCTCTTACTTTTGTCCATTTTGTTTCAAGCTATTCTGAAATATGTACAGCACTATCAACAATATTTAATCTTTCTTTTAAATTTTACTATTGTTAAAACAAAGCTATTAAAAACAGTGAGTCTTTTTACAACTGTATTGGAATTTCTCAATAGCTGTTCATGTGATGCTATGACAAACCTGGCTTGCTTTAATTTTTTCTTTTAGTGTTATTTTCCTTTTAACACAATTAATTTGTTGCTTATTTTCCACCATAACTCCCAGTTATATACAGGAAAAGACTTCAACTGTTGTGTATCTGACTCTTTTAATTGAGCAAATGGTGATGTCCTAGTTTTTAGACCTAAGGTCTGTTTATTGCAATACTTTTAAAGGAAGATGTTGCTCTAAGTGCTGTTGTTAGTTTTAAATACAGATTTTATGCTTGTTCTTAATATGCTGTGGTTAAACCATGGCACAAAATTATTAAAAATCATGAAATGCATTTGTCTCCTGTTTAATTTATTTTCTATTTGTAGTGGGAAAAAAAACCAAAAGGGGTGAAACACTGGAGTGGCCTTCTGTAAAACAAGTCCTTCTTGTTTTCCCTTGCTGGTTTGCTGCTGATCATTGGGGAATCAGAGCGTGGACTCAGCCCTTGGAGCACATGGGAGGGCTCTGGGAAATGGACGTCTGATGAGGATTTTACATCAGTGCTGCGACCCTCAACCTTTGGTGATGAATACCGGGATGATTTCAGGTGATTCTGCCACGGGATGGGCAGGAGGCAGCGGTGTCAGAGCACCTGCCTGTCACCCACTGGAGTTAAGCCCAAGCACTGTGTCTAAGCGACTCATTATTTCAATTCCTTTTAAGATAACAACCCCGCCTCAGCCTCAGTTAAAGCTCTGGGTGTTGGTGGCAGCCTCTGGCACATCAGCGCTGACTGACCAGCCGGGGGATGAGCACTGGCCCCAAATCGCTGAGCTGCAAAAATTGGTTAAAAAAAATGAGCGTACAGGATACGACTCATGGGAAGGGGAAGCACAACCTGGTCTAAGAAACCTGGGACGTGCTTTGGCCAGTGCTTCAAACAGGAGCAGTTGTGGTCCAGCATGATGGGGAAAAGGGGATGATACACTTAGTAAGAAACTAGACAGAAGGGTCCTATGGAAGACATCTGTCTTCAGTAATACAGATCTTTGCAAGGCAGATCAAGCTATCCATGGCTGGTACCTGTCCCTTTGCCATACTAAAGCTTAACGAAACCAGGGAAGATGTTTTTTTACAGAGCAGTTAATTTCTGTTTGTGTGTAAGTATATAGTGCTGCTTTATTTAGCATGGTTATTAATGAACTTATTCTCTTGTATTGTATTTTATACCTGTGCTTGCTGGAGCTTGATCTCTCTGTTGCTGAGATGCGATGCTTAGAGAGAGGTATTAATTCAAACCTGGGGCTTCCTCGCAGCTCTTTTTGAGAAAGAGGGGTCATCTGTGGGAGCCACAGTCCCAGCCCGTTTCTGGTACATTCCTTGCAGAGCAGCCTTTATATTGGCCTCAGATAAAACCAGGGCGTGTCCCCCTTGCTGCTGTTCTTTCCAAATGGGTTGGTCCTTTAAATGCTATGATACTTATTTTGGGTTCAACAGTAACCCTTCTTCTCCTACGACCACCCTGGGTTAGCTCTCCCCCATCTATAGCATTTTAATTCTTCTTTAGTGCTTAGAAAATCACTAGTTCTTTTGCCCTTAGAAGTGCTTCAAACCTCCAAGCTTTTGCTCCTTCTCTGCTGTCTGAGCCCTGAACTCCCTGGAAACTGCTGCTTTTTTTTTTTTTTTTGGAGCCTGCTTTGATCTTTTACTTAATCTGGTTTTAATTGTATTTGTATTTGTTTTATAATATGCCATTCTGTTTGATTGTGTTTTAATATCTCTGCCAACGGTTGCAGCTCAGAACTCAGCTATAAATGGGATGTCTCATCTCAGTAGGGTTACTTTTTCCTGTTGAAAGATTAATACAGTGGCTGCTGCAGTCCTGCGAATCCTCTAGGTCTGGCTTCCAGGCTCCCAGCAGTATTGCGTCTTATTACAAACACCCTGTTTTTAACATCCCAAGCCCTTTCCTTCCAAAGCCCACTCCATAATGAGACTTCGTTACTTAGACAAAAATTAATTAGGCTTCTCTCATTATCACTGTTTTGATCAGTTGTGCTTTAAATGAGTTCTAATTAAAATGCACATTTAAAAAACCTTATTGCTGAATCCTACTCTAATAGGTCGCTTCTGCTGTGGCAATGCCCTGCTTTTGTGTGGTTTGCATTGTGCCACTTTTACAGAAGTCTAGCACTGATTAGGATAAAAACTTGCACAATTTTTTTTTTTTTTCTTTTTTTCTACATTATTTTTCCAGACTGACTGCCAAATGATTGCTCCTGAGAGTGGGGATTAGAGCTGAATTCTTTTGCATGTGGTAAAACCGATGAGCTGAGTTTCTTGGTATTCTGTATAGTGGGTAATAGTACTTGTCCCCAGAATGTTTCAAAACATAAGGAGAAACTATGTGCTGTGCTTGCTACTATTTAACTGCCTATTTCTGCTTGCCTTACGTGTTCTAAATTGCCCTGAATATATTATTTAAGTTGGCAGGACTGCGTTATCCCTTTCAGTGATGTCCGTCACATGCTAAGCCAAAGGCAGCTTTGCTGGGATGCCAGTGCACCTACTCACTACAGCTACTGCACATTGAAGGCTTCCTCTCCTTGATAAAGGGACTAACACGTAAACCAAAAGATGCTCACTGTAAAATAGTTTGTACCCTTAATGCTTTCCACTGTGAGGCACTTTGCAAAATAGCAGCCAAAAGGTGCCCATACTATTTCAAAGCTGAGGAAACAAGCATGAAGGAGGACACGGCAGGTCTCAGCACAGTCTGTGGCGGTGCTGGAAACAACCTTCCCATTGCCACCATCCTCAGTCTCTCCACCTGCAAGGTGTAGTTTCTCCCTGCTTGCTTCTCACATGCATGTGCTGCTGTCTCGTACAGAGCTGCTTTCTGTGTTTGGCTGATCACGGCAGGGGTTCAAGCAGGCAGCCAGAACATAGCCATCCCGTGTCCAGAGGAAACAGCGCAGCTTTTTCACGGAGGCCAAAATGCCATCCTTGAGCCCCAGAAGCTCCCTTCAGTGCCAGCACCAGATCACTCCAGATTAATTTAACATTTGCAGACGTTACAGTGATTGACAGTCGAGTTGAGTGGAAAATTCTGGTTTAATCCCATTCTGTGTGCCACAGACATGGGCTCAGACAGCTTGACCTACATTTAACCCTGGGCAGCAAGAAACTCTTAGGGGAAAAAAGAAAAAAAAAAAAGTAATTTTCATCACAAAGCAGTGAGAATGTTCCAGCTTATTACACACCCCTGTGTCTGTGCATACACCCATAACTGTGTTACAAGGCTGTGAATATTTCATAAGCTCAGCCAAGTTTGCCCTAGTTGGCTTTACTTGGGGAAGAAGCCATGTAAGTCAAATATAAAAGCACGAATGTGCTTGCATAGCCGTTCAGCAGGGTTTATGGCAACAGCAAAACGTATAGGAGCTATTTATTTCGTGACGATGGAGTTAGGATTGTAAATGCTATAAAATTTGCTTACAGCTGCAAACTTAATAGCTCTCAGGGAAAAAGCCGATGAGCTGATAACTTTCACTAAAGTTTTGTCAGGAAAAGTCTAACAGGTAAGGCTCGACCGACTGCAAAGTCAGTCTGGTTCCTTTGTCCTCCTCCATTCTGCAGATCGAAGGTGCTGATAGCTACTTTGCCTGTGTTTGTTTTGGAAAGTCACAGGTGCATTACTAGGTGTCACAGCTTCCCAGCGAGGGGTGCACCGGTGCATGTTAAAAGCCCTATGGCTGAGTGATAACTACATTAGCTCCGCAATGTGCAAGCCCTTTCACCTTTTAAAATTATACTGTATATTCTGCTGATATTGTACCTGTAGATAAGAAAACATGCATGCCACCGCCAGCCATATGCTCGGGGAAACAAATACTTTCCTGTAAAATTCTGCTCTGTCGTGAAAATGGTATCAGGTACAGTAAAATCACCAACAGTAAGAAGATATAAAGTTCCTGTCTGTGGTATGACTGTACTGAAGAGCAAATCGTGCAGCTATAGTTCAAGTGCTCCTTGTGCACTGGCAGTTTTACTTTTTTTTTTTAAGCAGATTGGCTCTCTGCAGGTACATCCTGTGCAGAGATGTGCAAAGTGTTCAGAGGACTACTGCACAACTATCCAGCAGAACAAAATACATTGTTAGTGACACTAGGCAGAGCTTAGAGTATTTATTCTATAAAATTAGAGTGTGTTTATCTTCGTGGCTTATCTAATCCATGATTTAAAAAAATGCTGGTATTTGGTGAACCGAAGCATTAGCCATCAGTCAGCCAAGGCTGAGAAATTTCTCTTCCCCCGTTAAAGTTGCTCTGAAATGTCTCCTTCTGCATTAAAACACAGCTTCCACTTCTGAGAGGTGAGTGAACCCCGTAGCTGTGTGCAGAGACCTGCTTTTGGGGGGAAGGTACCCCACGTCAGCCTGAACAAAGAGCAGTGCTGTCGGTACCAATGTACTGGTGGGAAGTGCTGGTTGGTGCCAGCTGAGAGGCTCTGAGCAACCTGATCTAGTTGAAGATGCCCCTGCCCATTGTGTGTGGGGGTTGGACTAGACGATCTTGGAAGGTCTCTTCCAACCCAAGGATGGATGCCTTCCATCTAGGACCTGCAAAACACTGAGCAGCTTTCAGTTACACCAAACAATACCTTTAAAAGAATAAACTTAAAAACTTTTCAAAAACAGCGCTGGAGAATTTGAGATAGGGTCTCCTGTGGTTGCAGCTTAGTCTCTTACTGGCCACCTACTCAGACCCAGAGACAGCTACCAGAAACTGCTAGAAATCTTTCTTTAATTATGTCTCTTTATGAAGCTCTTCCCCTGTTGTATTAGGTCTTTGCTGTTATTGTTGTTAACGTTGTTTGGTTTTGGATTTGTTTTTTTTTTTTTATTTTGGTTGGTTGTTTTTTTCTCTCCCGTGCCTAAACAAGCCCATCTATCTATCTATCTATCTATCTATCTATCTATCTATCTATCTATCTATCTACATCTCCTCCCATGTTCCCTTCTCTGCGATTATCCAATCAATTCATCTAACTCAAGCTCAAACCTAATACTATATGTTGCCCTGCAGGCATATGAAATCAAGATGTATTCTACTTAAGATCATCATCAAAACAGCCAGACAATTGCCAGGGGATAATTACAATTCTCTAATTATTATTGTTGCTGACGGTAAATGATGAACAAGGACGAGTGGAGCACGAAGGGGACACAATTGGAAAAATGCGTTCTAGCTTTGGCTCCAGCCCCTCTTTGGGCTGCACCTTCAGCTCTGCCACTTAGAAAAACCAAAAATGGCTCTCTGGTCCTTGTTCATGATTTTGCCTGGCCCCATTTTCAGCCATTGTTTTGGCTCCATTCATTGTTCAAGGCCACGATTTCAGCCCTGGCCTCCTCCTGGACTGAGACTTCATCTTCAGTCTGATGCCAGGCCATGACTTTGGCCCAGCCCTGTGTCAGGCTCACTTTAGTTCGGCCCCATCTTTGGCTGCGATTGTTGACTCTGGGTCTGCAGATGCAGAAATAGTCCCATAGGACAGTCTACTGCACGTAGTTAAGAGAAGAGATCTTTTGTACTTAGCATTGGTAGTCATGGATCATGCAAGTGGTGGAGTGGTCACAGGCCTGCTGGACATGGGGAAGGGTAAGAAGATGGGGCTACCACAAGGGTGCATCTGTGGAATGAACAAGTTCTAACACCTGGGGGTTACAGACCCATCCCTGTGTAACCCCTGCCATGTGCAAAGAAGAGATGGAACCTGTGAGCTGCACCACGAGGTTCCCAGATTTGGTCCCAGATTGAGGATGACCATTCAGTATTACTGAGGCAGACTTCAGGCTCTGCAGGTTGCTGCAGGACATGAGCAATGCTGCCCACGAAAATGGAAAACCAGAACAAATGCCAGTAAGGAGACAGAAAGGAAAACTACACTAAAATAGAAACAAGGACAAAAAGCATCTATTAACTCAAATCCTACAGCAGTTCTCATCTTAGTAGCGCAAGACTTGACAGAATTATTTTTTAATAATATTTATCAGAAACATGGCACTTTACATCTTCGGGGCACTGAAAATACAATGATTATTCCTCACAACATCCCTCTGAGTTAGGCATTAGATTGCTGTTACTACTTGACAGGTGGACAGAGGCAGAGAAGTATGTAATCAATACTACACAGTTAAGTTAATGAAGTTCAACTCATTTAAACATGAAGAGGCCCTCAATAGCTTGACTGAAAACATAAGAGTGGGGCACAGCTGATACTTTATCAGCTATATGCTTTCACTCCAGTCAATTACAATGCTCAGGGTGAAACTCCATTGCTTACCTACATCTACCTTGCAAAAAACCATCCTTGTTAAACAAGACACACATGCAGAGAGTTGCTACAAAGTGAAAGTTGTAACAGAAGTAGGAAAAAACCCCCTCAGTGTAGCCTAAATTTTAATAAAACCATGAGAGAGGTTTGCCTGCACAGCCAAACAGAACAGTTTCAACCTTAGTCCTTTAGGACATCTCTGAGACAGCATTTCAGCCTTCAGCTATGAGTAAGTATTTGCTTGACCTAAAAAAATTTAGGGAAAAAAAGTCTGGGTAGACTGTGAATACTGTCTCAGAAATTATGCTTTTTTTAAGTTAAGCTGTTCTACTGAAGTCTGAGAGATTCCTGAATAGAAGGAAGAACTTTCTGGTTTAACATCAACTCCTCATGTCTTTAAAAAGCCCCTTAGTATACATGTTTCTCAAGTAAACTTCTCTTTCAGAATTTGTTCCAAAAATGAAATAGAACGGTTTCGTAAACTTTAACATAAGAAAAAAAAAATCCTAGTTTTTAATATACAATTATTGATTAATTTCATTTAATAACTTTCTTTCTACTGTAAATCAGCTTTAGGGAACAAAGTACACTTGACAATATGGCTGCTGTGATTAACTCATCTTCCTGTAGCTTTCAGTTGAGGTTTCTGAACAGACACACTGTTCAAGAAAGATTCACAGTCTCAACCTGTAAACTGTCACAGCTCAGCTGAAGTCAGTGTAGCCATTATGATACATTCAGACTGATCAGCTAATCCATCAGTTCCTTCATGTGCAGTGTCGGTGATAATGGTCTGTCTCCAAATTGAGAGATGATCACGACTGAAGAAGGCCTGGGTCCGCATACTCCAAAAACCAAAACAGGTTGCCTTCCCCAGTAGAGAAATCTTAATTCTCATTTAATGGAAGATTCAGACTAATGGAATAATGGCTATGCACTACAACGGAAGAAGAATAAAGTAGTAGCTTTTGGAAGAAACCATCTGCATTTGGGAGACGGGGAAAATAAAAGAGGAAACAGTAACTGTTAACATTATTACCACTGGACATACAAACTTCTAATTTGAGATTCATTTTTCTTTCTGTAAACTGAAATTTTGTCACAACTACTCTCCCCCAGGGACGTTTAGCCTTGGTGAATATACAGAATTTTTAAATCCACAGGGCAATTGTAGTCTCCAGACAAGAGGGGCAAAAGAAAAGAAAAAACAAGCTCAGAAGTGCACTTTGTATCTCCTGCCTCATAAAGGGTTAAAGTGCTAAGTTGGATATATCCAAAAATTAAGCATTTCCCCTAGTCTTTTATTTTTTTAAATGAAACTTTGTCTTTAGTTTCTTGTATCTTCTCTGTAATTTTATCCTTTGTTTCTCCCATCCTATCTTGTAGATATTCCTTTACTGGTGGTGGTGTGGACATGTAGCCACGCTTACGCAGATATTTAACAGTGATGGATGTTCCTCCCAAAGTCACAGTGTATCTGGCAGGAGTTGCAATCTTCAAGAAACCAAAGAACACACCACATCAATAAAATAACACAATATTATCTAGCAAAAGGTATTTCTAACATCGAGAACTTATTTTGGCCAGAGTCAGATACTAAAAAGATCTTCTATTTATAAGGAAAAAAGACAATTTACAGTACATCCCCCAGAAATGTGTACCTTTTACTTAAAAGTCTCCTTTTGACAAAACGGGCATTAGATTTAAACCTCCCTATGCAGCCTGTGGGACAAGCATAAGGTGTTTCAGAATAACAGCTAGTATGTGAACACTGAGCCATATAATCAAAGAGGAAATACTGACAACAGGATATGCTTTAAATTCTAAAATTCACAAGAATATAGGTGTCTAACTTTGGGTCTAAAGCTCAGACCCACACACAGAAAACTAGAGCTAAAAGACACCTTATAAGGTCAGCTAATCCAAGACACAACAAACCAGGTTTGCTATTCTAGATAAACTAACCTGTTCTTTCAGAACTTCAAAGATAAAGCCTGCACAATCTTGCCTTTGCAACCTATTCTACTGCTTCCACACCTTGAAAGTTTCTTCCAACATTGCCAGATCTCCCACCTATAATAAAATCTTTGGATTTAATCACATTTACTTGTTGGTCTCTTTTGGGCACAGGAATAATTGGCAAGAGTAGTGCTTTCACATTTTATTTGGGAAAATAACAGATAAGAAGCAGATCACATTTGTAAACAAAGCAGATGAGTGGCATTCAAAATGAATACAGTACTTTGTTTTTACATGGTCTGACATGTTTCAAGTTTCCCAAACATTCATTGTGCACATCTAAAGCAAGAGAGACCCAAACCAGAACGTGATTCAAATGCACAATGAAAGTACTTGACAATGATGGAAAACTAAGGCAGGAAGACAAACTAGTGAATTCCCTATAATAAAAATAACTGTACTTTTATCTGGAAATCATGACATATTTAGACTTTACACCTTTATGACCATTAATTATGTCAGGGATACAAAGAAACAACTTAATTGTAATTAAGTCTCCAAGGGCAGACAATAATTCTGCAGCAAACAAATAAGTTATTTTAGAAATACACAGACTCCTTAAAGGCGCACATAGCCTTTCTCAACTTGCATGTGACTATTTTTACTACAGAAATGAATGCTCAAGTACGTGTAACTATCAAAGAGAGAAACCAGCATTAATTCTTTCTGATATAAACAAACAAATGGTTACTTCACCAGGCAAGATTTAGAGCTTATTTACAAACTATACTTACTTTGTACAATGCATATGCAGTTAGTGCATTTCCACTCTCGGAATTTTTCAGGATGCCTACTACGCTGTCCGGTAAGCCAATCAACTCTAGGAATGGAACAACATTCACTCCTCTAGAAAAGGGAAATAAAAATTGAAACTTGAATTGGAATTTGAAACCTGAGCAGTGATTTGTAGTATCATTTTCATTCTTTAACTCCATTATACAAACTTTGTAAATTGACAGCAAAGTATTTTTTCATCTAAGCAATATAGTTACAGGCTTTATATTTCTGTAACTAGAGGTAAATTAACTTCCTTTTCAGCATTCCACCAAGAGGTAACTCAGTGATATTATCCCTGTTGGGCTGAGCAGCTACTAACTTACCTGTATCCCAGTTTATGATGTTTGGAGGTAAGTATATACAATGGTTGTAAGACAGCTACTTAGACTCCAGTTGTGCAGGTTTAACTTTGTGCTCTGTTTTGCCTAAAATTACTTCTTTTTCTTTTTAAAATTTCAGACTAATCTGCAGCATGTCCAGAAACACAGAATCCACATTTCAGTGGATTCACTTTTAAATATATCAAACAAATAGAATGTGGCAAAGGAAAAGGAAGCAACGTTTCATATTTCAGAGGACTTCAAAGGTTTTGTGCCACGTTGTTATACCTTGTCAACATAAGGTGGCAAGACAGCTGGAGTGAACTCCTGTCATACTTTCTTTCTATTTGAAAACCAGGTAAGCCAACATCAGCACCAAGGAAAAAAAAAAAAAAAAGAGACAGCCCGTCTATACGTTACAGTAGAAAGTTACATGCATTTATAGAAGACTTGACTTCCCAATATTTAGAGATGTTGTATTATTAGTACCATTATCCATTTCTACCTAATTTTTTAAGCATCCTTCTACACATGTGACCACTTTAGCATCAGGAAGGACAACAGGTACTAATTTACTAACAGTTACTAGAACCTACAATCTGAAGGCCTATCCCCAGAGTAGAAAATGGAGACCTGGTAAGATTTGAAAGACGGCATTAACCCTCTTATTTCATAAACCACCATGGTTTAGTCTCATATCATGAGCACTCATTCTGAAAGTTATTTTTTTCACTTCGAGAGGCTGCTAAATCATTAGTTTCCAGTTACATATTTCAGTTGTTTTCATCTGTCAAATACCTGTTTTAGCAGCTAACTTAAGTCTTTCAAGAAAAGTAATCTCTCAATCTGAAATGTCTGGATGTAAGCATCAACCTAAATTAATCCAAAGCAAAATATTTTTATAGCTGAAGACCTTTATTCCTCTGACAGGAGCTAAATTTAGAATGACATTTGGATCTATAGCTTCTAGAAAGGGCAATTATGCCAGCTGGTTAGAGTAACTAAAACAAACACTTGTGCGGTAAGGCATTCTGATGTCAGAGCCCCATTCTTGCCGCCATGAACTGTCCTTGTTTCATGCTTTCTATTATTAAATATACAACAGTAGCAATCCAGAGATAAACATTTAGTCATATTTAGCAAACCATTTGCAGATAAATAAAACATCTTTCATCTGAACTAGCAGCTCATATTTGATATAGTATTTTTTTTTCTAATAAACACCATTTTCCAGAACAGTATCTGGCACACAGCGTAGCTGAAAGAAACTAAAATTAGAATACTTAATTTTTTTTTTTTTATTTATTTTTTTTTTTTTATTTATTTTTTTTTTTTTATTTATTTTTTTTTTTTTTTAGACACCCAAATATTTAATTTCCAATGAAAAAAAATCTGGCCTACAGTAGCAATTTTTTCATTGGAAGGCAGGAAAGACAGGAAACAAAAAAGGAAAAGATAAATGTAGTTTGCAAGGGGCTCAGAGTGAGTGAATAACATGAAAGTCCAATGATGAGGGAGGAATGAGGATGAAAGGAAGAGGAAGTGCTGAAATACTCCTGAAGTCCAACAGCAAAAAAAGAACAGGTCTATCAAGATCTCACCGAGCAATTCATAATCAGGATTCCAAATGTCTATATTTACCTTGCAAGAGGCTACTAATAATTTCAGTGCTGTTTACATACATGAATACTTCTCGGAAAGGAGCACTCCTTCAAATGTTAGCAACATACCTGGCACACAACAATAACTGCATAATAGTACATACATGACACTCTCATGAATCCTATATACTTTCGATATTAAAATCATATGCTTCACTTAAAAATGTAGCCTTATGTCCCTATTACATATGGAGGCACTTTTTGACATGTAATAATAATTTATATGTCCTCTTACTCATGAAAGTCAGTTTCAATTCAGCAGCAGCACCGGGCACTGCAACAAAATATCAACTTACTTCATGGCTGCATAGTAAAACACTCCAACCCATACAGTGGAAGTCAGAAGATGCACTGGAATCATGACTTTTCCATACTGTTTAAAAGTTTTCTTGAATCTCTGCACAAGACTAATTGATTTGTCTTGTAATGGATCAGGATCTGAAGAATCTGACCCTAGAGGGCTCTGCTTGGGTGTATCAGTGGCCAAAGTCAAAGGTTTTCTCTCTTCTGGTACTTTGTGAGGAGTGTCTGCTGGCTGCGATGAAAGCGCACTTTTCTTTGAGGCAAAGCGGGCTGCACTTGCATGAAGACATCGTCTAGGAGGGTCCAGTGCCAAAATGACTTTGCATCCAACATTAGACACCACTGATTGTCCTTTTAAGCACTGAAAGATACTAGTGCGAGGAAAAACCAAACATGTCCCATGTGCCAGCTGAGATGCAGTATGTAACAGACTCCACTGCATTTTGATGAAGTGTGGCTGAGGTTTCTACAGAGAGGAAAAAAGAAGAGTAAACAAATTGCATTTCAGTAATCTGACTTCTATCTGCTCTGATACCACTTGAAATTCTCAAATTTTAAATTACTTTCTGTTCTTTTCCTTCAAAAAGTTTTCCTTATCTTGCTTTGCAGAGAAGGTTACCTTCCAGAATTAAGCCTATAACTTAAAATTTAATAAGTAAAAACCCCAACAATTATAATAATTTTTAATAATTGATCAATAATCAATAACCTTAATAGTAACAAACCTAACCACAATAGCCAGCCTGTATACATCTGTTAAAAAGGGAGATGGTACTGTTGAATGTCATGTACTAATCAAAGCAAAATTTAACTTCAATTTCAGAAATATTACAATAGCAAAGAATACTTTAAAACTGTGGATAGCTCAGTTAACTTTATGATTTTGAATACTTAACATTTATTCCTGAAAGTTCAAAAGAACCATTGAGAGATTCCTCACAGAAGATGAGAAGATTTGTGTTTGGCATATATAGACATCAATAAGTCATTTCCTCCCCCCTGCCCCGCAAATACATGCTTTGAACTAGTGAATGAAATACTTTCTCCTTTATACAATGACTGCAAGTTAGAGAGCTAATTTTCCTTCCCTCCAAAAAAGTGCCAATTACGTATTTCATGTAACAAATGCCATTTAAGTCAGTTATATTAACAACTTTCAAATCTTTTTTGATGCCATTTTGTTTTTAGTTATCGTAACAATTCTTGATCCAAACTAGAAATCACTCATGTTTAATTGAAACTCCACTGTCATCTTCATGTCTGCTTCCTCTTCACCTATAGCCTTAGATATATTTCAATCAGGTGTTTTGACAGAGAATTTGTCTAGGCTGCTGAAAATGATCAATACTTCATAACATTGGCAGCAGTTAAAAAAATGAAGCCATACATACCCTTTATTACTTTCCAGATATGCAACAAGAGAAGTATGATAAGGTTTGTATCTTCAAAAATTTGCAACTCTTCCGCTAGTTCCCCACCTTTCAAATATACGTCCTGAACATATTGATGAGTCTCCTAAAACAGAAAAAAGGCACATTTAGAGAAATAGCAACAACAGCAAACTGATATTATGAAGATTTTTAGTCAGCCTGAAACCTAGCTTACTGAAGAAGTTATTGGTATAAATTGGCCTTTGGATACTGACATGCTAATGGGAGATTTTTTTCTGTGGAACTTAGTTCCTCAACTGTGACTTACTGATTCCTTCCGAAAGAGAGAAGTTTCATAACCCAAATGCATCTGTTGGATCATTCCTGCCTACATGTTTTCTCAGTATTTTTAGGTTATTGTTGTGCTTGAATTAATTGCAATTAATAGAATTACAACGTTTGATGTGGGGAAAAACCTGGATGAATGGTTTCAGGCTCCCTGTGAACCTCTACCTTGCATATGAAGCACAGACACCCACTTTTGTTGAACTCATACTAACAGAAGGTATTGCATCAACAGGGGAAAAGGGAACTCTTCTGTCTATGTAAGCACACAGTGACTCACTCCTGTTGAGCTATGAACTCAGTGGGAGCCAAGAAGTACTGCTGCTTACAGAGCAGTAAATCAGCTACAGGTACTGCATCTCAACGAGTCAGTCTTCTGTAAAAACTCCCTGGAAGTAGAAACTGCTTGTGCTGTCTCTGGTTTTATGAAAACTAGAGATTATTGCTGACTTCTTAGATCCAAATGCAATTGCTTCTCAAAACAAAAATGTAGTGAAAATGCTGTAGTGAAAATGCTCAGCAAAACTCAAGTATTAAGATGGCGCTCTGTCATATACCGACAACCTTACTGATTTATAGAAATTATAACAACAAGTGGAAGATAACTATATTGCTTGCCTATTGCCACTTACACTTCTCTCCTGAGGGACAACACTCCCCACATAGGACTGTTTTCCCCTCTCACCAACAGTACACAATATTGAGCATCTGCCCTCGGAAGATTTTCACAATAGCCAGTCAGCAGACTCAGCAAAGGATACGTATCCATCTATAGGAATCTGTAAGCTTTCACGTCAGACTTCTGCTGTTCATCTATTTGCAGTGGATGGTACCCTACTGAAAAAATAACTGTTCCAAACAAGCTTTGAAAAGTGTCACCATATAGCCTGAGTGAAAACACGTTCAGCACTCCAATCTTAGTTCATTTATGTTATTAACAGGGCTCTGCATTCCAACAGCCTTGGAAGAAGATCATTCTTCTGTACAGAAGAAGAAACTGAACAAGTAATTCTGAATTTTCCCATTCTATGTAGTGTATATATAGTAGTATTTCTCAGAACACCATTTCTAGGTTTTGCTGTCCAGCACCTCCTGACAGCACAAACACCATACCACAGCCCTGATTCACTGCAATGGCTGTAGAACACTGAGGTATGCAACAGCTTCCAGGGGGTCAGAATTCTCCTTAACGTTAAGAAGCAATCCATCACTACTATCTGTTCAACACTCATCAGTCAGTAGCTAACATAGCTGTGATTAGTAAAGGGGTTTCAAGGCCTCTGCTCACAGTGAGGTGTACCGTATAAGGCTTAAAAATAGAATGACACTGATGGCTTTAAAGCAGGACAACTACCAGGGCCACTGACAAAACTTGTCACGCCACTTTATTTTGTTCCTATATCCTCAGATAGACTAGGAACTCACTAACTAAAGGGTTATTCTTCACGATGCAAGAACTGACTGGTCAGAAGGAAGGTTCTCTAACCATTTAGGGTAGATGCTGAAAGGGCCCTGAACCACGTAAGCACAGATGATAGCATGGTTCTAGCTAATATTCTGTGAAACAGCTTACTTTTTGCTCCTGTTCTTTATATATAAGCAAAAGTTTAGATATGATAGTGCTTATATTTGAGAGAATTTTAAAAACCCATTTTTTTCAAAACAAGGTTGGAATTTTCCTAACGATCCTACTGTGTTTCATAGGTATGTGCTTTATTTTACTTGTCTAAATGAACAAAGGAGAGACTTTTGAATTGTCAGTAAGTTGAGGATTACACTACTATCCAGCAGCACAAAACTAAATGAGGGAAATATGATAATGGCTACAGCAGGATGCAGGACAGGCAAATGAATAAAATAACAGATCAATATAGCATATACTTAATAAATTGATTTTAAATAAATTAATATTGTTAAAGGGGTGATAGGTGCAGCTGCTCAATCGTAATATTATAATTACTTGGCTCAACATTACAAACAAATCTTCAACAGGACAGACAACTCCAAGGGCACAATAAATGTGGTTGGAGGTCCAAAGAAATACAAAACTAGTTGTTTCATCCCTCTCCTTTATGATGCAATTTGCAAAAGGAAGTTCCTGTTACCTTGTGCACTCAACAGGCAATTAGACAAAGTATGTCAGCCTATGGATGTAAGACACAATTTTATTCTGTAAGTATAACACTTTTCTTAAATAAATTGCTGGAGCTATACAAGCTATACTATTGCCCCTGCAACTTTTGGTTGTTAACGACTCAGATTCTAAGGAAGTCAGGACAGTAACTTAAATGTTACCCACAATTGCACCTAGTGACTTTTCAAAAGTTGTTTCTTCATTTTAGTGTATTCCATTTTTTTTCATGCTGTAGCACGATGCAGCAAAGGCACATAAAAGTAGAGATGTTAGACGTGTCAGACACCAAGGTGGAAAAGCAGCTCATCTGTAGCAGGAGAATTTTGAGTGGGGAGATGTGGGACAGAAGGTATTTTAAAGCTTCTTACAATTTCTACATTAATTTTTTTCTTAAGAATGCCACACAGAAAAAAAAAAAGTATGGAGATCTCTAAGGACAAATATAGCTGTTCTCTGCTGTAAGAATCTCGTGCGAATAGTGACTGAATAGATGTTAGTATGACAAACTATGAAATGATACACAGACTCTTCTAGGATAAGGTCTCCTCTTCAGTGCTGTCATATTCCGGCTATTTAGTAGTATCTCCAGCCAACTGTAAACTGAGCTGAAGAAATCTTGGCTGTTCAAGAGATACTCCTGGTTGGGATTCTTGGACATACATTTAGGCCCTTGAAGACATGTCTGTCTCATGGCAGCTTATTAACAAGCCCTCTGACACAAAGGGAGTGCTCTAGTGACCCCTTGAGGAAAAGTCCAGATCAGCTTCTCATTACAGTGCTAAACATTTTGTTCAGCAAACTTTCGTACTTCTGTTATAGTTTAGATCAGCTTCAGCACAAACCTGATGCACTGCAGGAATACCCCATCTCTTGCATTTGCTCTGCTAAATCTTTGCCTTCCAGTGATCACTAGGAAATGGAGATCAGACGTGCTTTTCTTCCTGAGGCTAACAAAAATTCAGGATCTTTTAATGTCAAAGAGTTGGTCTATGTGACTACCACAAATTAATAGTTTTGGATGTCTGCTAACATCTTATGCAAAATAACCCCAGGTGATCCTTGGAAGACACAGAAGTAACAAGCCAGGCCGACACAGGTTCAGCAAAGGCTGCTGTGGATATCTGCTGTTGGAAACAAAAATCATGTCAGAGATGTTGTCAGATGCAACTTTCATCAGGATAATTTGCATAAAAAGTTACCCTGTTACAGTTATTTCTTTTTGAGCTACCAGAGAAATTAAAATACAAGAATGGGGGTGGGGTGTAAGATGGCAAAAACTTTAGCAGAAGTTCTTTTGTAAAAGAGGTCAGAAAGCATCGGAGGGAATTGCGGGTACAGGATATGTAGACTACACTGGTTTATTTTTTCAGTTCTACCAGAAACACTCTGGACACAATATGCAAATATGGATGAATTTAGAGCATTTTTCCTTGTTCTGTTACTGTTTAAAAAAAGAACATTAATTATACCACAGGAGAGTTCCCAATGAAAATCCATGAGCTTTTTCCACTCCCAAGGTACTTTTCTATGAAACCAGAGAATTAATTTACATTCTTGTCATTTTTTGTGCAAAATCTTTGCATCAAGCAAACTTTGAAGATTGTGTGTTGTATATACAGAAGAATTTTGAAAGAGGACAAATCAAGTTTTCAGAAATCCTTTCCAGCTCACCTTTCAGATTGCATAAGAAGCAAATGTACAGAGCTCTCATCCAAACAGCTTAGTTTAATAAAAACCCCTACTGTATTGCTTACATTTTTACTAAATACAATTTAAAAAAACAACAAAAACAAAACACAAACAAAACTTGTTTTCAGATTTAGACTGTTCTTTTCAAGAACTTATTGACAATATAATTTTTAAAAAGCATCTTGCCAAGCTAATAAACCAAAATAAGAATAACACAACTGAACAGAAAACATACATGGGTTGCCTAAAAAGCTGGGAATACATTTAAAAATCATTGCAATAATACTACAACACATGCAAAGCATCATTATTTCTCCTAGTAACTGCAATGGTTCAGCACAGAATGCAGTCACTATCCATGGATGGGAAAATAACAGCATATAGAGAGTGTTTATTTTTTGTATTAGTACTTTTAGAGTGTATGAATGAGCATTAAGAATTTGTATTTTGACCTTCACTACTTTTGCAGTGTCCCTGATGCAATCTGTTATTAATTCTAAACTATGAACTTGGTTATGATTTGACGTTTGGGCATCACTAGCTGTCTAATTTTGTCTACCATTTAGGGCTGTCTAAAAAATATAACACCACATTTCAGGTTAAAAGGCGTAATGCAAAATAAGTCACGGTGAAATTTATTAAAATCTTGGGAAAAAACGATCACACTAAAACAAATGCAAGAATAAACTCACAGACAAATTATCCTAAGACATTATCCCCATACCACCTCTATCATGTCTAATCTCTATAATATCTTCACTTAGCCAATACCATGCTATAATTTTAAAATTGATCATATTACTACAGTTCAATTCTGATATAAGTGGAGACAAGCCAAGCACTTGTTAACCCTTATTTTAACTAAACAATTCTCATTCTTACTAAAACAAACTTAGTGAAGTCAAGAAAGCAGAATAAACCCTCACAGAGTCCCTTACACACACAGCAATCTCTGCTACTACTATCTCCTGAAACTTAAGCATTAGAAAGCCCAACAAAAAATTGGCTTTAGGAACAATACAAGCTCTTGTAGACATTTATAAAATCTGAATATTGGATTCAGAAGGCAAATAAAGCAGGAGAACCTAACGCAATGTCTGTGTTTTGAGTTATAGATCTGGAATGCTAAACAGGAGACAGCAGCTGATCTGCATCCAGTCAATATGACAGTGCTATCCCCATTTCCCTCTGTTGGAAGGCATTAGATCTTAAGCTTGCATGTAGCTAAGCATTATATAAAAGTGTGAATGTTCTCTCTCAAATTCTTCTAAAAGAAAGTATCACAATAATTTGCAGTGCTTTCTGATCTTCAGAACTATTTTAATACCAGGTATGATCCCACCTTTTAACTTCCTCTTCCCGCTTTGCAGTGCTAAACAGCTACGCTAGGTTCCTTCATTCAGAAGTTTAATTCTGCCCTCTACTGAATTTTTATGTAAGTACACCTCTTACACTAGTACTACAAAAGGTCTCTACTCTCCATGATTCCTTCCAGCAAGTCTAAGTTTGCTGTATCATCTTCTATGTTGGTTCCAGAGCCCTCCAAAATAACAGGCACATGTCATAGAATGAATCACAGAATGTCCTGAGTTGGAAGGGACCCACACGGATCATCAAGTCCAACTCCTGTCCCTGTATATGACAACTCCACAGTTCACACCATGTGTCTGAGGGCATTGTCCAGGCTCTTCTTGAACACTGTCACGGTGGGGGCTGTGACACCTCCCTGGGGAGCCTGTTCCCATGCTCCACTGGGGAAAAGAAAAAACTTCTACTATCTGATTTGATTTTTTTGTCTATTTGTCACGCCAGACATGTCTGCAATAACCAAGTTAGAAAAGTGATGCTTTTTGAGGTTAGGTAAGCTTAAAAATAAGCATATACATCTATGCTAAATAGGTTAAACCCCTCCTGTCAGTTCAAAATAGGAATTGTACTCATCTGCTTGTTATTTTGCTGTTCTGCACATTACCTTTCACTTTAAGCAAATCATCAAAATAAAATCTAATTCACTCTCCTTTCTATTCCACTCTTATGTAATAACTTACTCAAGCAACCCCCAAGAGCCTCTTTAGTCTTTTTATCTCCCAATCTGTAATTAGTTCATTCCCCTCAAAACATTCGTGTTTTTCTGTCAGAGGGTTTTCAACCAGAGGGCTGTTAACACAGAGGTGTGTGGGGGGGTGTGTGGTGGTGTGGTTTACAAAGCAGTGGGAAGGTTCTACTAACTAACTAAAAGGGTCTGCAAAAGGTAATTCACATGAGCAAGCCCCATGTCAGCAGTTTCCTGCATATGGTTTTGAACTGCCTCAGAAGAAACCCGCAACTGAATTGGTGAAGATTAGATGCTAAAACATAAACACACAGATCAGTTTTGTACACTTCACTGAAACACTGTTTGAGAATCTCTTAGGATCTCCCCTCTCAATAATAGTTCATTGAACTTCAAATTGGCAGATTCCTTGGGTCTTTCAGCTTTCACTGAGCATCTCAAAAGTTCTGACTCTACATTTTAACACACGCTGGAAGACATCAGAAACATGACTGTTCATGGTTATTTCTTTCATGAAGTCCAGCTACCTCTCTTTAGAGTTCAGAGCTGCTGTGCATACCTCTTTTCACTAATGTAGCAATCAATAGCAGTCAAAAGGTTGCACACAAAACTGAACTCCAGCTTGCTCAAGACTTCCTGCTCTTCATAATTTGGATTCTAGTAGTGAAGCTCATTTTTTCATTTATATTTTTTCTGGTCACTCGAGACCTCCGTGATATATAAAATTTAGATCGTAATATTTAATTTAAACCGCTCTTGGAATAATAATAAAATATTTATCCATGAAAGGTCTACTGAAACAACTGGCACCACACTGCAGATATTGTGATTTCACTAAAAGAAATGCTGTTAACCCAAATGAAGTTCAGCCGTTTTGACCAGATCTTAGAATAAGACCTTAGGTATTCAAATACCTTCTCTTGACTAACTATAAAGAGCATTTATTAGGAATGCACTTAAACTTAGATCTTTGCATCAACTTTGTACAACCTTCTGCCTCCTCTTGCCTTGTGACTACCAAAACTGTTTATCATTTTTGCCACCTTGGATCTTCACAGATCTTGTCTCATTGTTCCGTGTCTCTCCCTTTATAATCCAACCGTAATCAACAGTATTGGCTGCAATAATATTTTAATGAAAATTATATTATGTAACAATTTTACAAAACACTTAACACAGCCATGCTCACTAAGCAGAAAGTCTTTTTACCCATTGAATTCACTCAAAGTACTTTTAAGGCTTTCAAAAAAATAGGCTCAAAGAAAAACTCTGAAGCCTTACAATTAGAAACAAAGTAGGAATAAATCTAAACCAGCCCCAAACTGAAAAAAAAAAAAAATCAAATCAACTTCACTAAGAACAGAATTCACAGTAGAAGCATTATTAAGTTCAAGATTTTTTTGTTGTTGTTCTCTCAACACATTTATTTCACATTTTTAAACAAAGAAAAGCTGTCATTTTTTCCCAGAAAAAAATGCAGAACATTCATCTTTCAGCAGAATTACTGTTGGCAGACATTTCACTTCCAGTATAAACCTTTTCTAAATATTCAAAGTGTTGGATTCTATGTTGTGAATTCAAACTTGTCCTACAGGGAAATATGTGTAATATTAATCAAAACATCTTGAAAAATTATGTGTGAAGAGGCTGATCACAACATTTACAGAACACACACATGCTCAAAACCACATTCTTCATCTAATTTATAGGAAGTGCTGCCCTCCACATCTCTACAAATAAGTGTGAACTGTTCTTATGAAACAAGTATTATTTTTATTAAGGTCTTGATACCTGAGCAGATAAAACTTTCTTGCTCACCATTAAATTTAATGCCTTACACAGCATCTTTTCCTTAGAGGACATGATTGCTAATATTGCCAGCCATGCAAACAACAAAAATGACACCATCTACAAGTGTCCAAAAGAGCATCAGACTCATAGAGCTGTGCCTTTACACCAGAAGAAACTCTGATGGGACTTCAGTAATAGGACCCTAATAATGCTCCTGCTCAGTCTGAAGCAGCAGATTTACTACATTTCAGTATTCAGATTGAGAAAGGAATCCTGTGACTATGGCACTGCAACATCTGAAAGCACACTGCATTCTATGAGACACGATCAACAAAGCCCAAGGCTTGTGTTTCAGCGCAGAAACATCCCTCCATCAGGAAGTACTATCCTGTGGCCTGAGAGAGCAGGAAGCAAAAGATGCCATCCAATTTTAACATCAGCAAAATCAGCTTTTAAATCCACAAAATGTTAAGATCAAATAGTTAACTAATTGGCACATGGTGTTAAACACTACCATTACAGTTAAAATACACTTGTTTTCATGTTCTACTCAACTCTTCTGTCAGCCACTTTTGGAAGAGACTTCTAGAACTTGTATAAAGCCACTCAGATATTTTTATTTAGAATCAAAAAAATCCATCCATCTAAAAAAACCCCTACTGTTGTGTTTTATAATTTGTTCATGAGTACCTGACTGTATTATTCCCCATTCCCTTCCCTCAACCCACTCTGCAAGTATAGATTACACAAGTTCTAGAGAGCCACAGGGGATTGTCTACTACAACACTCTACAAAGTCACAATCACAGACAGGCAACTTCTTGTTTTGTTTATATAAGAACTGCTACACATGGCCAAGGTCAGGTTTTGGACAAGATCAAATAGCAGATCCACGGCATTAAAATTTACAGCCCAGCTAAGTGCATTTTCATCTCCTGAAGTGCAGAGACTAAGACCTAGTTTTATCATTCACAAGTCTTTGTTTAGAAGGAGCAGTACCATGTCTGGAAATATAATATTTTTTTTTAATTGAATAATACAATGGGTAGCTAGTTTGAAGATTATGCGAGGAGAACTGAGTGATATAAGGCACTGGAGCAGAAAAGATTTGAGCTGTTCAGAAGAAACACTAAGTTCACGAGAACACAGATCATTACCACTGGTGCTGCAGAAAAGTCTAGACACCAAAC
>VWYH01000904.1:779080-891583 GCA_013399365.1 Pampusana beccarii
AAATCAACTTCACTAAGAACAGAATTCACAGTAGAAGCATTATTAAGTTCAAGATTTTTTTGTTGTTGTTCTCTCAACACATTTATTTCACATTTTTAAACAAAGAAAAGCTGTCATTTTTTCCCAGAAAAAAATGCAGAACATTCATCTTTCAGCAGAATTACTGTTGGCAGACATTTCACTTCCAGTATAAACCTTTTCTAAATATTCAAAGTGTTGGATTCTATGTTGTGAATTCAAACTTGTCCTACAGGGAAATATGTGTAATATTAATCAAAACATCTTGAAAAATTATGTGTGAAGAGGCTGATCACAACATTTACAGAACACACACATGCTCAAAACCACATTCTTCATCTAATTTATAGGAAGTGCTGCCCTCCACATCTCTACAAATAAGTGTGAACTGTTCTTATGAAACAAGTATTATTTTTATTAAGGTCTTGATACCTGAGCAGATAAAACTTTCTTGCTCACCATTAAATTTAATGCCTTACACAGCATCTTTTCCTTAGAGGACATGATTGCTAATATTGCCAGCCATGCAAACAACAAAAATGACACCATCTACAAGTGTCCAAAAGAGCATCAGACTCATAGAGCTGTGCCTTTACACCAGAAGAAACTCTGATGGGACTTCAGTAATAGGACCCTAATAATGCTCCTGCTCAGTCTGAAGCAGCAGATTTACTACATTTCAGTATTCAGATTGAGAAAGGAATCCTGTGACTATGGCACTGCAACATCTGAAAGCACACTGCATTCTATGAGACACGATCAACAAAGCCCAAGGCTTGTGTTTCAGCGCAGAAACATCCCTCCATCAGGAAGTACTATCCTGTGGCCTGAGAGAGCAGGAAGCAAAAGATGCCATCCAATTTTAACATCAGCAAAATCAGCTTTTAAATCCACAAAATGTTAAGATCAAATAGTTAACTAATTGGCACATGGTGTTAAACACTACCATTACAGTTAAAATACACCTGTTTTCATGTTCTACTCAACTCTTCTGTCAGCCACTTTTGGAAGAGACTTGTAGAACTTGTATAAAGCCACTCAGATATTTTTATTTAGAATCAAAAAAATCCATCCATCTAAAAAAACCCCTACTGTTGTGTTTTATAATTTGTTCATGAGTACCTGACTGTATTATTCCCCATTCCCTTCCCTCAACCCACTCTGCAAGTATAGATTACACAAGTTCTAGAGAGCCACAGGGGATTGTCTACTACAACACTCTACAAAGTCACAATCACAGACAGGCAACTTCTTGTTTTGTTTATATAAGAACTGCTACACATGGCCAAGGTCAGGTTTTGGACAAGATCAAATAGCAGATCCACGGCATTAAAATTTACAGCCCAGCTAAGTGCATTTTCATCTCCTGAAGTGCAGAGACTAAGACCTAGTTTTATCATTCACAAGTCTTTGTTTAGAAGGAGCAGTACCATGTCTGGAAATATAATATTTTTTTTTAATTGAATAATACAATGGGTAGCTAGTTTGAAGATGATGCGAGGAGAACTGAGTGATATAAGGCACTGGAGCAGAAAAGATTTGAGCTGTTCAGAAGAAACACTAAGTTCACGAGAACACAGATCATTACCACTGGTGCTGCAGAAAAGTCTAGACACCAAACAAGGTAAAGCCCTATTGTATAATCCCAGTGCCTTAAAGGAGAAATGACTTCCGTCCTTAACTACTTGCTTACTAATATGGACAAAAAGTGGGATGACTGACAAAATTAGACACACCAATCTGGCCTTCTAAAACCTAGTTAAGCCACAATTTTTCTGACAGTTTGAAGCAATACACTCTTGATTTACTATGAATTATGCTGCACTTAACACACCTGTACTGCTATCTTCATGATCAATTGAATTTAGGAAGGTATTCTTACAATAGATTACGCTTTTTTAACTGAATAATAACTTTCTGATCTTACTGTAATTTTATTATAAGGACAGGGACATGAAGAAGAATCTGTGGTTCTAATATGTGGTTTTTAGAGCATAGTGACCCAAGACTTGAAAATTAAGAAAAAATGCTGTAACTTGAGCATTATTCTTTTTTTGCTGTTGTCATACTGCACAATCCCTTTGTCTCCAGTCAAAGAATCTACTCGAAGTACTTTATAGTTGTTAAGAATCCCTGACCCTGAGACTTGATCTAAAGTGATAGAACTAGGTAGTTACCTATCATAATATCAAGATAAAAGCTTTATGATCTATTGTGATGGTATCTTACTGTCCAGAAGACTTCAATCATACTTTGGGCCAGGCCTCAGTTCTTCTATTGGTTTTATTCCATTCTTACTACTGAAATATTGCTGATTGATGTTTAATTTGCTTCAGCAACTAATTTTCAAAACAAGTTCAGTTTCAACTATCTGAGTTCAGTGTATCAACACCAACAAGAACTATGTTGGATCTTCTTCCCAATCTGCAAAACCAGCTGTTTGCAAGGAATGTTATTGATTCAACTAGCAGTTTTACACTTTAAAGATCAGTGCCCTTTCCGCTTTTCTCACTAAATTTGTTGTGGCCTTGTCTTCAAGTCCAGTCAGAACTCCCTACACATCCAGAAATGTGTTGAGATGCAAACTGAGGGCTCTTATCTGCGATAAGGCGGCATCAGGAACACTGTCTTGCAAAAACCGACTTCAGTTTCTTAGTGATGCCTATAAGCATACACACAGTGCTAGGTCAGTTTGTCTGGAGAAAAGATAATCTACAGCAGGAGAATTACACGGATCCTTTTAAAAACCTAAATCAGATCAAGCCTTTTCTTATCAGCTGCTACAGTCTGTGAAGTAAATCTGTAGACAGTCATGCTAGACAAATCTTTAACTTCTCACATTCCTTACACACTCTTTCAACAGTCCGAATTTGCCTACTCAGTTTTTGCTATGTGCAAGCCACCTGATATCCAACCACCTGAATCATCAATTTATTTTTTTTTTCCTCATGGATGGAAGTGCTTCTCAAACAGTAAGTGCAATTCAATAATGCTGCCATAGAGGCCATTCACACCCCTCTTACCTCAAACAGCCCTTGAACAGAAAAGAGGAGATAAACACCTGCTGTCAGCCCCATAGGAGAAGATAGATGGTGAGGACACATTATCCTCTGCGCACGCATTTCCCACACAGAAGCAGCTGCAAGTCATAAGCTAGCAGCACAGGCGGCAAGTCACATTCCAAATGAGGAACCTGTTCCCTACCTCTCCCTAAAGTAGGAAAACTTTGGCAAATCATTTTATATTTATATACTTGTAACAGCAATAACATCTTGAGGGTTAGGTAAATTAAGGAACACTTACAGCTGAAGCATGCTTAAGAATTAGTATTAGTAAAGAATTCTAGGACATCTCATGTACTACTGTCCAAATTAATGTTTTATCTTTTGGGCCAGCTTGTAGAAAGGATTTCAGAATTGGACATAAAAGAGTCTGAACACGTAGTGTGCAGCATCCAACATAACTCCACACTTGACTTAAGAGCCTTAACAAAAATTCTTAGGAATTCTCAGTCTGACTTGCTGGATAGCTCCCATAGTTAATTACCAGAAGCAGATTCCTAATGAGAACCATAATTCTATGCAATTTTGCCAAGAGGGTTGTGTCTTGTTCAGCCAGCCGCTGCTATCTATGGCAAGACCACCAAAGCTAGTCCATACAAAACATAAGAGAAAAAAGTGCTGAAAGGTCAAGGTGAGCAAGAAAATGTAACTTATATCAGTAAACAGTTAAGAGGAGCAAAAATCAGATTGCTCAGTTTTGAGATTCTCCTACCAAGAGAAATCAGCCCTTTGCTCGGAATTTGTCACGTGCCACAAGTGAGTCACCAAAACGCACGTAAAACATTTATTAGATAAGAAAACATTTGTACAGCCGCTTCAAGCAGTCTGAAAAGTCAAAACACGCGCAGAATCAGTTGTCTCGGGAGAGGAACATCCTAAGGAGTGCAACCTACCCGCGGCCCTCTAACGGTACAACCGTCAGAGACCCGCGGCTGACATTTTTCATGCCACACAAAACGGCCCGGAGTTCGCAAAAGGGAAAGCAGCAGGAGGAAGGCACGGAGCTCCAAGGAGGCATTCTGCTCCGGTGCCTCTGGGCGGCCGCCGGTCAGGGAGCCCCATCTCCCAGGGCTGCGATAGCAAAAGCAGCCAGCGGAGGGGACACCCCTGCGCGGCGGGGGAAACTGCCCGACGCCCGCAGGTCCCGCCTCGCCTCCCGGCCGCACGCCTGGAGGGATCCCGAGAGGTGCCCGCACCTTCCTTCGCCTGCTGTCGGGTGGCGGCCCCTCCCCCTCGGACCCACCAGGCGGGTACCTTGTGGCCCAGCTACCGTTCCTCCTCACGGGCCCCGAGCCATGGAGAGACGCACCAGGCGGCGGTTGACGGGCGGCGGTTGACCAACGGCCGCTGCCCGCGCGCGCCGCGCCCGTCACCTCCCCCTACCGGCCCCGCGCGCGCAGCAGGGCAACGTGCAGGGACGCCCGTCCCCACCATCACCTTGAGGCCCGCGGGGCCCGACTGCGCATGCGCGCAACTCACCTCCGCCGCGCGGCTTTCTGGGGCTCGTAGTGCTCTCCTCCCACGGGCCAGGCTCGGGCGCTGAGACCCGTCACGTTTCACGTGTGCGAAGTGTCGCCTTCCCCCGACCCAGCCCGCCGGACGTGACGCCACAGCTCTTGCTCGCCGCGGTGTGAGGGCGTCACTTCCGCAAACAAGATGGCGGGGCGCTGGGCTGGGTGAGTGCTGCGCGCCTTCCCGGGCGGCCCGCCGGCGGGGACATGGGGGGCGGGGCGGGGCCGGGCGGGGGGGCGGCGCGGGGTGTGCGGGAGGCGAGCCCCAGGCCCGCGGCCTCGCGGGCAGGTGAGGAGGGCGGTTGCGGTGCGGGACCGGCCGTCGCCAATCGGTTGCGGACGCGCCGGGACTCCTGGGTGGTGTGGCGGCGGCGCGCGCTTTGTCCGTTACTGCGGTGGGCCGGGCCTCGACGGGCTCCTGGAGGCCTCAGAAACGGCCCGGGCCGCGGCGGCCGGCCTGCGGGAGCGCCCGGTCTGCGCAGCTCCCCGGGAGGGAACCTTGAGGGTCAAGGCCGTTAACGGGGTGAGCGGGGGTTGGTGCTACAGCGTCTGTTGCTTCTTTGCATTTCGTCCCGTCCCCCCCGCTNTTTGAGTACTCTAGCTTTTCTTCCGAAAAAGCTGACCTCTCGTGTCCATCACTGGCTCCGAAAGCCAGCAGCTTGGTTGCCATCGTTGGCTCTGAAATTTTGATAGTTTCTGAATTTAGCTGGTAAACTTCTCAGCATAGCCGCGTGAAGATAAGAAAGGCTGTGCTTCTTTGGAAGCGTGGGTTAGGTGCTGTACCGCAGTGGAAAAATTATTTCTATAAGTCATACTTTGAGGCCATTTGTTTTGAGGAAAACTGTTCTGGAGTCTCTGTAGTTCTCCACTTAGGGCATATGTTTTGGCCTTCATTAGGAGACTTAAGCCTGGATATAGTGGAGTGTGCATGTTTTTTTGTTAGACTGAAATAGGCCACTGTTTCGAAAAAGGAGATGCCAAATTATCCTCTTCTATGCTGTATTAAAAATGAAGCACCCTGTTTACCAATGGTGACATGAAGAAGGCTAGGATGTGCTGGAGATTAGATGAGTTTTGTAGCAGTGATTGAATGTGTAGATACAGAGATGCAGTGACAGCTGAAGAATCTTAGTGAAGCTTGAGGTGTATTGAGTATTTTTAGCAAACTTGAAAATCCACAGCTGATATGAAAATTTGCTCTTAAAAACCACCTTAGTTTTTTGTTTGAGGGTATCCATTTGAAAATATACTCCATCAACTTGTGTTTCAAATGTAAAGTGATAGGACGAGAGGAAACAGTCGCAAGTTGTGCCAGAGAAGGTTAAAAAAAAAGATTCACAGAAAATGTTGTCAGGAGTTGGAACAGGCTGCCCAGGGAAGTGGTTGAGTCATCATCCCTGGAGGTGTTTAAAAGACGTAGATGAGGTTCTTAGGGACATGGTTTTGTGCTAGAGTTAGGTTATGGTTGGACTCAACAATCTTGATCTTGGTCTCTTCCAAGTAAAATGATTCTGTGATTCTAAGATTGGTAGGTTACTTTTTATGAGGAGAAGAAAAAGGAGATTGCAGCCTCAAAAGCAATAACATTTTGCAGTTGAATCAGTAAAGATATATAAAAAAGACTCAAACATGAAGATTAAAGATGTATCTTAATTATAAGGAGAGTACTTTAAAATTCCACGTATTGTGCTGTCTTTATTAAATAACTAGTCAAATTTGGAGCCTGTATGTTGTCTGGGGAAAAGGCATGTTATGTTTTTATAATGCCAGTATTATGACTGAAAGTCTTGACTGTAACCACAAGTAAGCGAAATCAAAACTGAAAATGGTTGGTGGTGTTTTTTTTTTTTTCCCTCTATAGATTTCCGTTCTGATCAATGGACAAGGAGACTAACCTGTCAAAAATGGCTGATGTAACCAAGACAGAAGAACAGGAAATAGAGAAAAGTTTGGATGAAGAAGTGGAGAAAACACCTCACCCTTTAGAGGCAGATTCAGGTATTGGTCAGGAAGGCGATAGTTCCACTTCAGGTACAGCGCACTCCACTGAAAATGAAAAAGAAGATGACATTGGTAATCAGGACAGGAGAGCAAAAAGGAAGAATTTAGATTCTGAAGATGAACCTCCTAAGAAAGTAGTGAGTATCATTTGTTTTGAGCCATGTTCAAATACCTGTTTCAAAGCCTTAGCTCAATAAAAGATTGAAAATATTTATGCTAAACATCTATGAACCAGCATGAAACACCAAATGTCAAAGTGTACAGATAACCTCTGCACCTGTTACTTTGCTAGAAAGTTATGTTGGGCTTACTGGAAGAGAGGGAGGGCTGGTGATTAGAATGTTAAGAAAACTGATCTCAGCACATGCATAGTCTGATCCTAAGATTATTGTTCCATCACTGTCTATGTGTTAGCAATCTGGTAGTCTAGTGTAGGGTTTACTGGCATTAGTCTAAGTCATGTGTCTTGAATTGGTATGTTTTGTATGTTGTTATCCTGTTACCTGTTATTGTTATCTGTGCATGAGAGGTTTTTCCATAATCCGTAAGATAATTTTGTCCTTTAGTTTCCTCAGTAAGGTATTATATAATTTCAAAAATTCAACAAACTGCATCCTCTGTGATACAATTTCAGAATGACTCATTAGGAAAGTGAAGTACTGAAAGGTTTACAGATGCTTTTATTTTTTTTTAAAAGACTGCAAGAGTAGCATAAAATATCCTTTTGACTGGCAGGGTAAAAAGGGTAATGTTGTATATGACACTGTCATTTATTATGTATGGGCATGTAGAAACTGATGTTGTAACACTCAGTCTAATTTTGACCTTTTTCAGATGTGTAAGTATAATTTGAAAATATTTTTGACATAGTGTTTTATTTCTCTGTTCGGAATCTTTCCAGGATGTTAATTTATGGCTAAGCAATCTGCTGAAATAAAGGGGGCTGTTTGGTGTGGTAGAAACCCTTTCATCTTTTTAATAAGGTATTTCTATAATAAAGTTTAGATGGACAAGTAATACATTATTTTTGTGTAGCTTAAGGGTGTAGAGAGGTGATTGCATTGAACACAGCTGCCAGCATCTAGATGTAATTGCTGATGGCTCTTTGCAACTGTGCTTGCAGCAGCTGAGATCTGTTAAGGGACTGTATGAATATGTCCCCTGCAATTGTCAAAGTCAGCTATTCTAACTTCTGTCACCTTCAGCAGCCATTCAGGGAGCCATCTGTCTTTACTCTAGAAAAGACTAGAAATAGTCAAAAGATTTGTTAGTATCAGTCAGTTGGGTGTGATACTAAACAGATGATGGGGCATAGTGATTCCGGAGAAGCGTCTCTGTTCTTTCTGAAAGTTACCAAAAGTACATGAAACACTGAAGATTTCGTGTAGTAAATTAAGTCAGTCAAACGTTCTTTTCTCTTGAGGAACTGCTATTTGAATAGTAAGATAATGGGATGTTGACATCTGTAGTCAGCTGTTGGGAATGCTTTTAGTTGCTGTGTAAACTCATACTGGCTGGGGCTTTCTAGCATGTTGGTGGGTTTTAGCTGAGAATCCTTCATTCTAGTTTGTACTGTTATGTCAGATGCTTGTGCCTTACAGAATTTGTGTCGGTTCTCCATGCTCTGTTATTTTATTTTAATTTCATATATAAATTTGAAGTTTTTTTCTCAAAGTGAAGAAATGTTAAGAGCATAATATCTGCATGTGGACTGCTTCTCTGTGTCACAGGTGACAGAAATGTCTTGGACTATTTACAGTTAAGGCTAAAACAGAGACATTTCTACAGCTTACTGTTAAGCATTAAAAGGGATACTGTTGTAAAGTCATTACTCTCCCTTACCAGGGTCTGTTTAAAGCTCTGGCAGTGTCATCACTCTCTTAGGGTTTTATGCAACATCAGCTAGTTGGTGTTTTGGTTAAATTTGCTGTTTATAGACTTCTGTTAGATGTAAACACTGAATTTCTGAATCAGGATATTTGAAGAAGCTTAAAGCTGAAATAATACTCCTTGAGAAGGAATATCCTCTTCAATCCCAGGCTTAAGGGGAATGAAACTGACTCTTTGAGAATGGTGAGAGTTCTCTAATGAACTGAAGGTTAAGTATTTCTGTAAAGGAAAGGTGCTGGGCATCATCCATCAGAAATGCCTTTGACCAACTGAAAAGGGGATTAAATTTTTAAGGGAGTTGTCTCTGTGATAGTTGGAGTACTGACGTCAGTACCCGAACAGATATGGGAAATGATTCTATATATATAGTAATGGTGCTTTTCGTAGTATTACTTGTTTACTTTCTTAAATCCTTAAAGTGAACATGTCTTTTGATTAAATGAAAAAGCAATAAAAATAATTCACTGCTTGAATCTATTCCTTCTCTCATTTCTGCAGTGTGAGACAGGCCATGGACAAGCTGTAGCTGCACATTATAATGAACTTCAAGAAGTTGGGCTAGAAAAACGTAGCCAGTCTCGTATATTCTACCTCCGAAACTTTAATAATTGGACCAAGAGTGTCCTCATTGGTAAGGTTCCTTAATTGATTGCTTAGACTTTAATAAAATGTAACTAATTTTTGTATCAAAATGTAACTTCTTTTTTTCTGCTTTCTGATGTTCATTATGGCATTTTGTAAGTAAGTAAGATTTTCAAGTGCAATAGAATATCTATGTTTATTTTGAATCTTTGTGATAGTGTTTTATATTGTTGGAGTGCTAAATACATGCTTAGAGATCAGTTGACCTGAAAAATAGAAAAGGTTTGTACTGGAAACTGTTCTTCTTTGGGACATTTTAAAAGAGAAAGGTACAACTTTAAATAATAAAGAATCTCTTTATTAGATTGAGCTGTTCTTGTTATTTAAATCTATCTCAAATGATTTTGTAAGCATTTTCCAAAGCAGCCTGTCCTCAGATCTAGATTATGCAATTCTGTAGGAAACTTGAACGCATGAATATTTCATTACCCATAGTCAATGGTTTAAAAATAGGAAAAACTAGAGGATGTAGATCTTTAAGAATCAGCAGCTTTTAATAAAAGACAAGGTCTGCTATCCCACAAACTAATTCAAAAGCAAGGGAACAAAACCGTGAGGTATCTGCAAATAAAAGAAAAGAACTACTGGCAGAGCACCGCAGATTCATGAAGAGGGAGCTATGCCAGGAGATGTTGGCAGCGTTTGTCTTAGCATGCTGCTTTTTGTTGTGTTGTATCAGAGCAGTTAGAAGCAATATTTCAGTTTACATAAAGCTGTTCCTGGAGCCTATGTTGAAGCCTTTCAGTCATGATGAATTTTGGTAGTGTGGTGTTATAGCAGTTGTATCCAAGCATATTTCAGGTCTCTTACTGTGAAGAAGAGTTGCTAGCATGCTCATATGTTTGCATAATATGTCAACATCAGTCAGAGCAAAGATAACCTAGACAGTGGAGATAGAATAGAAAATGAAATCCGTATATATAGGGTAAAAAGATAGTAAATAAGTAGCTAGTGTTCTTGCAAGTAGAGACTGAGACAATTATGCACATTTGTAATGTGACCACAAGGAAAAGTTGTCTCTGATTCATTTAATTGGCTTTTTCTCTTTTGCAAAAGGCTTTCTCATGCTTTGAAATAACACCTGCCTTCATTATAATGGTAATGAAAGGGAGTCCTGTTTCCCCACTTACACATAGGGTGGTTGTTTAGCCTGTGTCTGCCAGGGAAACAGTTCAGAGCTCCAGTCATATTACATGCAAAGCACATTAAGTACAGAAAATATTCATTATCTTCTCCATTGTTTTATAAGTTTGTGATTCCTTTCATCATTAGTCATTTCTAGAAAAAGAGATTTAGGTCTGTGATTTTTAAGAAGACTTACAGGCAGAGGAAGTCCTGAGATGTTTTAAAGTTCTCTTTTCGTCCTTTAGGGATCTCTACAATACAAGTGAATTACAGATACCACTATATGCATTCTCTCTTCTTATTTTTCTAGGTGAATTTATAGACAGGGTACGACGGAAAAAGAGTGATATAACTGTTTTGGATTTAGGATGTGGCAAAGGTGGAGACTTACTGAAATGGAAAAAAGGAAGAATTAAAAAACTTGTCTGTACTGGTAAGAAGACACAATAACTTTACAGGGAAAGTACACCAGTGTTTTATGGAAAAAACAAGCACATTTCCTGTTTTTTTTTTTAATTTCATGTTTTTAGTAAGCCCAAGAATCTAATGATACACCTTCTGTCAAAAAGTTGTCTTTTCTCTTTTAACCTGAAGACATCAACTTGATTGCCAGCCTAAATATAAGAACCGTTGATGTTCTGCCATGAGATTTCAGTTCAACTCATAAATAAAAGCTGCTATCAGTAAAGAAACATACAGTTAACACAGACTGTTTTAGACAAAGTCTAACACTGGGGAAAAGATTGACATATTTTGTTTTATGTATTTTCTCCCATATCTAATCTCCTGTAGTGTTTTTAACCATTCTGAAAATACGCACATAAGAGTTGCATTTAAAAAATCAAGAAAACTCCACAGTGGTTTTAAAAAAAATAGTCTTGGATGTTATAGTTCGCCAAAGATTTTCAGACTCAGAAAGTGGAAGAGCTGAAAGCTGATTAAATAATGTTTTGTTTAAATAGTTTGTTTAGATGTTGGCAAGGAGATACCATCTTCCCTTCTTCCAAGAAGCATGCCAAGGATAATCCAAGGAAGCATTACTTAACTTCAAATTCAACAGATACTAAAATTTCATGAACTTGCTTTAGTGGGAATTATTCTGGGTATTCTACATTTTATAGTTCTGTCTTGCCTCTCTTTTTCAGTTGACAGTCTTCATATACAACTAACGAATTTGCTTGCAAAGTTCTTTGTAAATTTATTGCATGTTGTTAGTTTTAATATTATTTAGTTGAAACACTATGCCTGACATAGGAACAGTCTTAAAAAAATTCCCGTGGTGCAATATAGTAGCATATATCATAAATATTTGCATTTCAATGTCTTGTATATTTGTGTGAAGATGAAGAGCTTTCAGTACTGTTGGAAATACTCTGGGAGCTGAACTGTTTTAGCTAATACATACTAGACACTTAATACTGACAGCACTTGATATCAATCACCTTGGTATCCATCACTTGAACTTTTGGAGGCTTGCTTTGCCCTTTTGGGGATGGGAGCTTTCTAAAATCTTCAGATTACAAGTTTTGTCTGAAGTTAAAACCTGAAAATGACAGAGTTATAATCCCAAACACCTCCTGCAAAATAAATTCCTTTCCTAGGAATTTGAAATAAAAGTTTTTGTTCCCATCAAAGTGTAATCGAAGATCAACTTTTATCCCTGCGTAATGGATTGGCTGTATTCCAGTAATCATGGCAGTTTTCTTGTTTGGGGAGCAGTTTACACTTCTTTTTTTTTTTTTTNATTTCTGTGCAACAGTGCAAGCAGCGTTACGAAGACATGAAAGCCCGATGTCGTTATAATGAGCATATATTTGATGCAGAATTTATACAAGCAGATAGTACCAAGGTACAGTTCCTATGCTTTATAATATTTTGGAGATGTAACATTCTTGTGTTAAGCAAGTATGGGAAGTGATGGTAGTGCTGTATATTTTTAAGACCAGATTGTTGTACTGTCAGGAGAATCAACCATACATGGTTACAGGTGTGACATTCTTGAAGCCTGAACGTCTTTTTCAGATAATAAATCTGGTACTTTCAGTTTCTTTCACTTGACAAGGGGAAGGGAATGACTACTTACTTCTGTAGTTCTGGGAGTCATCATGGGATGTTGGAAACTTTGTGAATGTGTGCTTTTTATGCTAGAATGAATAAGGGACATTTTCTGATTTGACTTGTACATTTTGTTTATACTAGTATTTTTTGTAGGAGCGTTTTAATTACTACAATACATATTTTCAAAACTTGTGTGATAGAGCAGGTTTCTGAGATCGTCTGGAGGTGATATTGAATACATTGCTGAGGTTTAGGAGACAGTCTTGTAACCAGCACTGCATTTGCTTCCTGGAAATGCAGGCTGACCATGCTCTGCTGGTGCAGGCTGAGGGACAGAGCCTACCTGGTTCCAGCATATCTGTGGAAAGACTGAAACTCTTATTCCCAGCCTTGCAGGAAGGGTTGTTGGCTTGAATTCTTGGTTGCCTCTCCTTCTCAAGAATATAGTCTGTTGCAGGTTCCAGGTCATCTCCCTTGGCTCACAATTACAGTCTGGGTAAAGAGGAGAGAACCTTGGCTGGGGATAGTTTCACATTGCTGTTACAGCTCAGTGTTATATATGCATGTATTTTCTGTTGCATGTTCTGTCTGTCCATGCATACAAATGCTCATCTCCCTGACTTTGTATCTCTACATTATATACAACATAGATGATAAAATCTCACAACTTGTCCAATTCTATCCATATTTATTTCTCAGTTTCCTGTATCTCTCTTTCTCAAAAGTAGAGGGGGAGTAAATGGACAGGTAAAATTGTTACAAGTATGTGAAGTGTCTGGTTTTGTCTTACCACGTACAGAATATTGACAGCATGTGGCATGGACTGGGAGAGACTGGGAGTGAGTGAGTGGGTGGGAAGCCTGGGGGAAATGCTAAGTATGAAATATTTTGAGTATGGAATGCATATCATGAGCCTTGGGAAGAACTTGTGTACTCCTGTGTTATTTATGATGACTACTAGTATTGTGTATAAGAAGCCTGACCAAGAAGAGTTAGAGAACTGATGAGTACAGGGTCAAACTGTGGCAAGCTTTAACCTGACAAATTCCAAGGGCTCCAGGTTCTTCAGAGTTACTGCTTGGTTGGTCTGGGGTGGGGAGGACTGTGTTCATACATGTGTGTGAGAGTACAGACAAATACAACTTGGTGGGCAGGCAAATTGCCATATTTAAAACAGCCCCTCCACCTCTCAATTATATGTTCAATGGGTCAGTTCTCATTACAGGGATTTAGTAAACTGGAAATTCATTTTATTATAATAGTTGTTTCTAGCCAAACAGTGGCTAGTTCTAAACCCTCAGCAGTAAAGTATCTCTGGAGACTCTTAGGTAACTAACCTTGGGTTTTGGCCTTCCAGGCATAGTGATGTTACTTGCCAACATGAAAGGAATTTAAGGGCACGTAAACTTTGAAATGTTAATATGTATTCTTGTTGTTCCCAAATGTTGTGTATGGTTTTCTGTGTAGCAGAGGACTTTTTCTTACTCTTACCTTTTTCATCTTGTTCTGGTTGACCTTGTGAAGGGATGGAGGCTGAAAGGAAAAACTTCAAAGAATTATGGGAGTAGTATATTTGTTGGAAGATTTAAGTGAATCGTGCTTGTTTCTGTAGCTTTTTTTTCAAGTTTTCTTTTTTCTTTTTAATCTGTTTCAGGATCTTTTGTCTTCCAAATACAGTGATCCAGATATGCGCTTTGACATTTGCAGCTGCCAATTTGTTTACCATTACTCATTTGAGACATATGAGCAGGCTGACATGATGCTTAAAAACGCTTGTGGGAACCTCTCTCCTGGAGGGTATTTCATTGGCACAACTCCAAATAGCTTTGAACTCATGTAAGTACTTTTATATTCTATTAGTCTTTACAAAGTTTGTGAAGCATTGTTAATAGTCATTCTTGCAGTGCTCTGGTAGGTTTGTGCAAATAAAAGCAGGTTTTTTGCAATTTTGGATTCTAGACAAGAAAATCTCATCATTAACTTGACTCAAATACGTAAAGCTGTACTAATCATTGTCTCTTGTACCCATGGCTCTTCTGGGTCTTCATACATAAAGCCTCTGTAGCAACTTAAATAGTGACAAAATAACCACAGCCTGGCGAATAACTGTCAGAGTTTTGCTGTGGTTGTTCCAAGGTGCCTGAGTTGTCCGTGTAGACTGTGTCTGAGCTAAAGGTTAATTTTCTAGGTCCATTTAGTCCTTGGTATGTTGTACAGGAATTATAAGCTGTTAAAACCTAGTGTGTTGCTTCTCTTCGTTTCATTGTTCCATTGCCTTATCTAATAAGGGATGTGAGAAACTACGGAGATCACTGAAAGCTGTATTTCTGGGAGAAACATTTTCAGGCCTCTTACACATAGCTTTCTCTGCCTGTAAAATTAAAAAAGTCGGTCAATTAATGTTTGTTTATGTCTCATTTTATAGAAAGCGACTTGAAGCTTCAGAAACAAATTCATTTGGGAATGAGGTATACCGTGTAAAATTTGAAAAGAAGGGAGAATATCCCTTGTTTGGGTGCAAGTATGATTTCCATTTGGAAGAAGTGGTTGATGTCCCCGAGTTCTTGGTTTACTTTCCATTACTGGAAGAGTAAGTTAAGTTTTGAATTCATTGTACAACAAAAGCTGTGAAACATAATAAGCATTTGTTTAACTTGTATGTCATCATGTAATACTTGCAGAAAATTATATTTTGGCTTTCTTACTATATTTTTCAGTTCTTCATTTTTTGTTATTGCTCCAAATAAGGAGGTTTCTTGCATTTCCGTCCACAACTATAATCTGTCCATTGCACTCAGTTGAAGGTGCTCTGGTCAGAAACTGTGAAGACTTAAACTAGGTCTCACACAAGAATGTCTGTATCTGATATGTTGGATGTGTCAGCAAACCTTTAGCACTCTCAACTTACTCTTCTTTAATCTTAACTTTTTGGGGGGTTTCATTCTACCTTTCTTTAGTCCTTCAGCAAGCCCTGTTCATCTTGATGTTTCTTTCTTGTCTTATCCAGCTTTCTTTGGATGTTGTAGGATTTTTCCTACGACTTATATTTTCTTTCTCTAAATCTTCTTCGTCTGTGAGCATACATTTTGCTGTTACCTCTGTGTGAATTCAGATTTGCCTTTCCTAGCCTGTGTCTTGAGGTACAGACGGATGTTTTCATGTTGGGGTTTTTCTTGCCATTGAAGCTCAGCATGGTTGTTAAACACTATTAAGCTTTCCATTCAAACCTCTATGTTTTCACACACTTAATTTGTAGTTCTCTCTGAAAAATACCAGAATCTGTCACTGACACTGGTAACTCCAGTGTTGTATGACCACAGTTTCTACTATAATTGAGGTGTAAGGCACCAAAATCTCATACAAAGAAGTTCTTGTAATACATCCATGATAGCTGACATTGCAGGGTGATGATACTGCATGGAGAATAGTGTAGTCTATCTGGAAGTTCAAATGGAACTTACCAATTTCTGTATGTTGGGAGACATTTTTCTATTGAAATGTTTGTTATGACTTCTGTGTAGAGTTCTGTTGTCCTAATTAAAAAAAAATACAGTTTGTGGTGGTGTGGCAGTTTTTTTCATCTAAGTGTCTCTACCAAAAAAAAAAAAAGAGAAAAAAGAATTACAGAAAGAGTGTAATCCTAATGAATACCTTAAGATGTCACTGTAGCACAAAATGGTTCCTTTGAAAATAAAACTACAATAATTTTGCAGGTTCCCTAATTAATCTTATTGTTTTTCAGAATGGCAAAGAAGCATGGTATGAAACTGGTCTACAAAATGACATTTAGAGAATTCTATGAAGAAAAAATCAAGAATGGCGAGCATAAAATGCTCTTAAGGAGAATGCAGGCCTTGGAGGTAAATACGGAGTTAACTTGTTTCATTTAAATAGTATTTTACATCATGTTAATTATTTGTGCAATAATTGAAGCTCCTGTTGTGAACATTGTGCAATAAATTGAAGGCTACCAACAGAAGAACTACACTCCTGCGGCTGAGAGTACAACTGTGGTAGTCTGACCTTGACTAGCTGCCAGACACTTGCTGATACGCTCTCTCTCCCTCTTGCCAATGAGACAGGGGGAGAAAATTAAAAAAAAACGTATGAGTCAAGATAAAGACGAGGAGATTGCGTATGAGTTACCATCACAGGCAAAACAGACTAAACTTGGAGAAGATTAATTTAATATTTTAAAAAAAATAATAGTAGGATGGTGAGAAACAAAGAAAAGTAAAAGCACTTTTTCCCCATCCATTCGTTCCCAGGCTCAGCTTCTCTCCTTCACTTCTGACCTTTCCACCTCCTCTCCCTGCCCCACAGCATAGGGGGACCAGGAATGGGGGTTGTGGTCAGTCCCTAACATTTTGTCTCTGCCATTTGTTGCTCCTCACACTTTTCCCCTCCCTGCTCCAGCATGGGTCCCTCTCTGATGCTTTGGTTTTACTCACAGTTCTGTGTTTCCCTCCTCCCCCAAACAGTAGAATTTTTCAGTGTAAAACTATTTGGTGACTTAGCAAACTGAGTCACATGGGCTGCAAGTGGACTTGCCTGTCCTCGTGGAGTCTGGAAGGAACAGTGCTTTGTATGGGCTCATATTGGCAGTAGCATGGTGACACAGTCTTTGACCTACCAGCTTCGTTCTTCAAAAAGAGATAGTTATCTTAAATTAGTGGCCACTTAAAATTGAGGGACTGCATTGTTAACTACAGACCATTATGCAGTAACTGAGATATTCAGTAAGTATATATTAGTTTTGAAGAATCAGGTGGACGCTTCCATTGCAGCTTCTTTGTGGTATTGAAGCATTTTAAGCATTCTGCTTGAAATCTTTCTTGCTCATTTCTTAGTACTTCTGCTTAAGAGATGCCGGATTGTTCAGTTGCTGTTCTAAAAGAGGGTATCTCTAGGTTATAATGAGCTATACGTGGAGAATAATTTTTATAGTTATTCTGTTTCTCCTGTGTTGGAGACATAAGGATAGAAGTTAATTTATAAATCCTGGGTGTCAGATTTTATGGGAGGTAGGGAATATCAGACTTGATCTTGTAGGTGCTATAAAGGAAAGATATAAATTTGAGATCCTCATAATAATTACTGACCTCCGTTCTGGGCTATGTTGTGATAAATGTATCTTACTATGCAATTAATATTTTTTTTTCTTTATGCTCTCCAGCCATATTCTACATTTGGTGATTCCAGGCTTGTTTCTGATAAGCCTGATGATTATGAGCATGCAAAAGAGTTCATCAAAGATGGCAAGGCAAAGTTACCACTGGTAGGTTCTTTCTTACTTCACTAGACCAAATGGTTTCTGAAATTGAGGTTCTGGTCTTTTGGACGTGTGGTGCTTCCTTCGTTTTAGCTGCCGTCAACTTGGTATGAACATCTCTGTGCCTGTGAAAAATCATAGAGCTGCAGGGCTGAGGAGTTCATATACCCCATACTCAAATAATCAAATTCACTTAATTTGGTAGCTATTAAGAAATTTGTGTAAATGCAAAAGGGAAAGGATATTTTGCCATCTTCCTTGGCAGGTGTTCTAACATAACTCATCTTAATCTGAAGAATTTTTTTGTGTTTGTGGATCTTCACACTACAGATCTAAAGCTTTAGTTTTCTTCTTTTAATCCTCTGATGGGAGAGTTGAAAACTTACTTCGTAATACTATAGCCATTTGAAATCTTAAACGTTGTTTTTCTATTGTCTTTTGGGTGAAGATGATCTAGATTCCTTCTCAGCAAATTTTATGAAAGTTCTGTAAACGCTGTTTTTTTAAATCTACTGTGCCTTCATTTTTTTTTTTTCTAAACTGAGCTGCTAGAATTAGGCTAGTCCTACATGAATAAAACTAAATCCATATATTTCCTCCCTCAATTTTATTGAATAAGATATTCTGTTCACATTCTGCAAATAAAAGAAACTTACTTTGTGATGATGATAATCTTACCTTGTACAAAACTTAGTCTGCTATCCTGTCTTATATGTTTCTGCATTTCTCCTGTTTTGGCAGCTTGATTTGTGACTTCAGAAATAAAAGAATACTGAACCATCTTTAGTGGGGGTCATATGAGATTTTAGATCAGTGGTCCAATTAAATATGTTTTTTCTGCTTCTAGTCCTGTCTTCTAATTCACATGCTGCCTTTCAGAGCTTGCTGTCTTTCTCATGTTTTTATAAAGGGTTTTTCTTTCTTCCGTAGTCTTAGCAGTACATGGCAATGTTGGAGTTGTCTGCAGCTGGTCCTCTCTTCAGCCTTTAATTCTTGTGTATTGGTCTCAGAGTTGGGTGCATGATGGGCAGGAGCCTGCACAGCTGCTGTTCCTGGGAAGCGAGTGGGAGGACAGGAGGCCTGCTGTCACTTTTCCCCAGGAACTGCTGCCATTTGGCTATTCCCTCTCCATCTGTAGCCAGGCTAGCTATTCAGGAGAGTACAGAGCTGTGTGTTTGTTTCTGTCTGTGCATTTGGGGAGTCAGGCTTGTTCTAACCTAACTATTCATGCTGCATGGTTCCTGACCAGCAGTGTTGGCTCTTTCAGTCTGAAATTTAGGTCTATTTTATGTGTTGAGGCTCTCTGACAAGAGAGAACCAAAATTGTAGGCTAGTTTGAGTAAAAATCATAGTTTTAGTGAAATCATATGCACTTACTGATAGGATGTTTTTTAATATTTTTTTTTAATCTCCTTCTAGGGAACCTTGAGTAAATCTGAATGGGAAGCAACAAGTAAGTATAGTTTTGAAAACTCAGTACTGACTGAATGGCGGCTGTGGAAAGTCTGTAAAATAGCCTGTTGGTTATGGAAGAAAATCCAAATTTTAAATATAACAGGATTTTATTATTTATGTTATTCAAATGCCTGTGTCCAGATTGTGTAGTGCACATCTTAAGAATTTGGGAGGGAAATTGAAATTTTGCTTTATTTAAGTAGCTTCTAGCACACAAATATTTAGACTAAAATAATTTGGGGAAGCCTTAGGTAGGATGTATGAAAAGAGGATGGCAATGTTATTTTGCTGGTGTTAGAGAATTAAATACTATAGCCCTGTTCAGTACACTTGGATATTACACTGTTACCAGTCAACTGAAAAACAAACTCAACTGGGACATACATTCATAAAAAGTAATACAAATCTCTTTTGGGAAGACAGGGACTGAAGCTTTACTCTTTGCCTCTAGTGATATGTGTTTCAGGAAGACACAATTAAAGCATGGATGGTGAAGAGGCATTTGAATGTTTTATAAAGGGAGGAGAAAAAAGTCAGTGCCTCAGACATCGAAAAGGATATGCTGTTGTTTAATATGTTTTGAAATGTTGTGTGTGCCATAGAAAACTTTTTGGACATCAGGTTTTTCCAGTGTTGAGTTTAGTAAAACTTGGATATAATGGACTGAGAATTCTAAGAATAAAAAAAATATTCCTAGAGAGATTGTTGCTTAAGTCTGTGGAGCCGCAGTCAACCAGCATTTGCATTTTTGCAGACTGTTATAGTGCTTGTGTTACTGGTTTAAAAAAAAATGCTGTTCAATTCACAAATGAAAAAAACCATTTAGTTAAGCTGTTTGCTTTCTTAAATTGTCTAATTTTTAAAGATAGACATTAATTCCAGCAATGTAGAAGTACTATGTAAAGTATTTACCTAGTTGAGAGGGGCTTTTTATACCTTTAAAAGTTCAATGATGACTGTAGTTTCTGCATAGACTCTTTTTTCAGAGAGATTTGGACCGCAGAGCTTCTGATAGGATATAAGCACAGCTTGCTTGTTACATGGAACTTCACTTCTCTTAGTTGCTGAGGAATATAGAATAGGTTTGTCTTGAATTTGCAGTGTAGCTATTGCACCTCATCCAGTAAAACAGAAGTGGAGTGGAAATCCATAAATGTGTAGTTAGACTCACGGTCTCAGGAAACTGGTTTAACGTATCTGTTTGGTGTGAAGCATATAAATGCCTGACATAGCTGGCATTGATTATATGCCAAGTAAGCGTTTCCCAGGGTTGCTGGTGTAGACCGTATGAGCGTATCCATATCTGTATCATACTGTTCTGGAGTTGAGAAAATGCCGTCTAGTGTTTGTAAATACTTTGTCTGTGGTATTTTACAAGAGGAAGATTAATAATTCTGTACCATGGGTTTATTCACTTTTTAATTAAAAATGAAGTTGATCATTTCACCCCTAATTGTCCATTACTATGTGTATGGAGTCTTCAGACTTAGTGGCAAATGACTTTTTATGCACCAGTGAATGTTAATTATATGTAGAATGGCATAGTAATTTATGAATTACATTCACATTTCAGTAGTATCTTCAACTGAAGCCAGTTTTGCATTAACCATATCAGCAGTACTTAAAATATTTTTCTTTTGTGCATTTTTAGCTCTATTGTGAAAACATGTCTTAAACCATACTGGAATTGAGAGCTCGAGTTACTCATTGGGAAAGCATAGCAGTTTTTATAATTCCAGTAATCTGCTAACAGGTTGTTTGGACAGAGTATCAACTTGTTTACGTTTTGAAAACTTAATCAAGTGGCAGAGGAAGCTGAAACTTTAACTACTCAATTTTCTTTTTTAGGTATTTACTTGGTATTTGCATTTGAGAAGCAACTGTGAAACTTCGTATACTGGTTGCAGCAAGAAGAGATCATATCCATGTGCAAGTTGGAATGGTCAGAAATCCATTGTGGCAACTATTTTTTTATTTTGTAATGATCAGAAGTGTGCAGGACACTACCGAAAACTAGAGCAAGCTCATGAGTTACACTGCCTGTCTGTGACAGATGGACTTGTGTGTGTATATATAAGAAAGATTCTGAACCAGTCTTTTTAAGCATTTGTAAGCAATTTGCATGCTCGCAAAACTCACATTTGAACTTGACACAACTTTATGTTAGAAACAGATGTTTTGTTAGTAGAAATATGTTTGTGATTAAAGCCTGACCCTGCACTTTCTGAAGTTAGTGGAAAAATGACTGTTGACTTTGGTGGTGCAGAATGAGGGCCTAAATATTGTACCACAGAGCTCAGTTAATTCATAATGAGGTATATTCAGACATATAGGGTATGTCTACATTGCATGCAGAGCTAAATGGCTAATAATACCTGAGTCAATTTGAGTACCTCTGTGCTGTGCTCAAGCCTGCAGTGTAAATCTACCTTAGTGGGAATCAGGGTGTAGTTTACATGGTAAAGTCCCATGATCTTGTTTTTTGTGCTTGCTGATATGTAGTGTCACTTCATGGTGCTTTCAAGATTAAATGGGTTTGTTCTATACAAAACTGCTCTGAAAGAATTTAATTTCTGGAGTTCTAAATCTGTGTTGTTTTTCCAAATATGACTATACGGTAACCAATAACAGCTGCTGAACTTAGATTACTGAACATTTTCCATTGTATTAAAGACTGTCCTCAGTTTTGGTAGTTTTAATGTCTCCTGTAGCTTATTAGACAGATCTTAGGATGTGTTTCTTGTTTCGTGAAGTTCCAAATGGGCTCAGCAGAAGGATGAGCTATTGGTGGTGATGGGGACCTTATTGCAATCCTTAAGGCATTAGGAACATGGTCACGTACTGAATCATAAGCTAGAAGGGGGAGCCTGTATAACATTTGAAGATGCAAGAAGTTCAGTCTGGGAGGGGGGGACTGTGTATGTTTGTACACACCCTGGTGCGTGTGGATAACAACCCTCAAATTAGAGCCAAATATTCTGTTTGGGAATGTAACCTAATGATATTAGTAGGCAGAACTGTTTCTAGCTACCATCTTAACTTCCTGTCAGTCTCTTAGAGCTGGTTTAGGGCTTTCTGACATGGTGTTTGCTCTGCTTTCCACATGCTTGTAGCCACCCAATAATGGGAGGGCATGGGTACTTCATGGGTTTTCCTCCCTTCTTGGGCTAACAGTTCCTGTTTGCTGTTGTTGGTTAGTATAGTTTACATAGAGATGAAATGATGCAATGCTGAGGGTACATGAGTATTCTGAAAAGTTATGATAAACCTAGGAAAGAACATTTCTGTTACAGAGTTAAGCATTCAAATTACTTGAGTTTGTAGTGGTGTTGCCTTTCCCCTGTAATGAGGTCATACTCCTTCCTCCATGACTCCTGATTTTTTTCTTTTTGCTGTTTATTGTATAGAAGAACACCTGTAACCTTCACCAAAGCAGTAGAATCTCAGTCTGTTCTGCTGCGGAAATTAAGAAAACAAGACTCTCTTGTCTGCTAGAATTAGTACTTGTGAAACTAGCTGAAAAATGCTGACACTTTAGAAGTGCTGAAGTGTTTCACTGAAATTTGTGCGTGTCAAAGCTAGTTTTGTTAGATTTCTTGTATGAAATTTCATTTGAAAGTACATTGTCATGCTATTTTTGGAAGAAATCAGAATAATAAAAAGAGGGGAAATACAGTGGAGTGTCTTTCCTCTTTCAAGCAAATTTCAACATATCACACAATTACATGAAGGTTGAGGTTGGAAGAGACCCACTGGCAGTTGTCTGATCCAACCCCCTGCTCAGGCATGTTCACCTACAGCTGGTTGCCCAGGGCTGTGTCCATGTGGCTTTTGAATATCTCCAGGGACAGAGACTCCATCTTCTCACTGGAAAACCAGTGCCAGTGCTCAGTCAGTCTCACAGGGAAAAAGTGGTTCCTGATGTTCAGAGGGAACCTCCTGTGTTTCTGTGTGTGCCCATTGCCACTGGTCCTGTGACTGGGCACCGCTGAAAATATGGCTCCATCTTTACGCCTTCTCTTTGGGTATTTGTGTGTATTGATAACACGACTGACCACCTTGAGCCTTCTCTTCTGTGATTCTCCAGGCTGAACAGCCCCAGCTCTCTTCAGCCTTTCCTCATATAAGAGATGGCTCCAGTCACAGCATCTCATATGAGAGGTGCTCCAGGATGTTGAACAAGATTAGATCTACTATTGACCCCTAGAATACACTGCTAATTAGTGACCTCCAACTAGACTTTGTGCCACTGATCACCAGCCCTTTCTATTTAAGATGGATTCAGTGCTCATGAAAGATGCATTTGCTGAGGTAAGTATGGAAGACTCGCTCAAAATAAGAGTACTTGGCTGCCAGTGGCAATTTGCCCTTTCTTTGCTTTTGAAAGAAGCAGCTGTGTATATTTTGTTTCCTTGTCCTGTAGCTGAGGCTATGAGGCAACACAAGCACTGTTAGTACAGTTAATTAATCCTTGTGGGGTTTAGGATATTCTGCAGTCTTGCAGTGAAAATAACAAATATTGTGTTTGTGCAGTAAAATGTGTCATGCTCTGGTACGTTACTGTTGTATCAGTGCTATATTGTGAGAGTTCGCTTCTGTGAACTACACACCAGTGTGGCAGAAAGTGCTGGAAGGCACTTAAGCATGTGCTGTGGTTTGTACCTAAGTTTTCAGCAAATGCCTAAGGAGGTGTGTTGCCCTGTGGAATGTATTTGACTTAAGGTAGACTTGCTGCAAATCTTACGCACACTCCTGTTACAACATTTGAATAGTTTAATTTACGTAATTAACATCTCCATACTTTGACTAAAAGTGTTTTCCTTTTGAGTCATAGTTATTTAATAAAGCACTCTCTCTTCTAATGTATTTTTTTTTGTTAAAAAGAGTAATTATAAGCTGTATTCTAATTGCTAAACTGTGTTTTTGAAGACTTTGAAAACAGCTGATATAGGGAACGTCAAGCTGGGTAGCAATAAATTTAAAACATCTGCAGAGTAATCAAGGGGCTGATAATAAATCCACTTTTATAATCCACTTATTGCCAAAGCAATAATGCTTCTGGAGGGACAAATGGCTTGTCTAATATCAAGCAGGATTAACAGCAGTCTTGTAGTCTCAGCCCCCAGTGTTCCTTGTAGGCTGCAAATGGGAGCCTCTGTCTGTAGGGAAGTGAGGGAAAGGACATCTGAATTGTTACTTACGAATGCAAATAAGCATCCTGTTTTTTCAGAAGTGTGAAGCACAAAAATCAGGTCATTTAAGTGCTGCAAGACATGGAGATAAGTGTTTGAGTTGTTTTTGAACAAGAAACCTTGTTTGAGATTTAAAGAAAAGAGTCTGGAATCTGAATCCTTGTGCTGATGACTCTGAATACTGAGTACTGAACTAAAAACTGTTAATACAGTTTATTTTTTTTTGCAGCTTCAGCGTGTAGCATTTTGCATAGATGTGCTAGTGCTGGTGAAATGGCTTTTCCTTAACCTCCCCTTTAATGCATCACCATCATAGATATATGTACTGCCTTGAATGTTTCTGTTACTAAGAGAACAGATATAAGGCAGGACAAAGCTAACTTGATAAATTAGATTTTGGTAAGTTAGAGGTTTTCTGGTGGTGCATAAATGCAATTTTAATGGAAGCTGTCACCCTTTCTTCGTTTCATTAAGGCTGGTTCTCAACATTGTCATCTTCTTATTCACTTTAATGTGTCTACCAGTAACTGAAATTCACTTTCAGGGCGAGGCGTTTGAACGTGTAAGGTTGGCTGATCTGTGCTGTTAACAGTTTGGTCCAAGTAGTCCTGTCTTCAGTCCCCTTGCTTTTGACACCTGCCAGTGTACATCTGTGCAACAGCTGGAACCAAAGCCTGCTTCTTTATAGAAGAGCTGTGAGTGAGCTGGACGAATAACAATAATTGCAGAGTTGGAAATCATTGGTTTCCTTACGTAATTAATAAAAGATTCAATTGAATGTTTATTCAGCTAGAAGCAAATCACTGCTTCCTCTTAGCAACAGCCTTGAGTTAAAATTGGGATACCTTAAGAATCTGTAGGGCCCCCTGTACCTTGAGTACTATAACGGTATGGACTGTTGGACCTCTTAGAAACTGGGAGATCTGGGCTGGTTACCGTGAGCCTGAGCCTGCAGAAAGCTTTTGGGAAAAAACATGGAACCCCAACCGGGAAAACCAAGGGGCTGATCACATGGCGTGCAGTTTGACTAATGCCCGTTTACGGTGAAGGTTATATAAAATGTAACACAATCTGAAAGGAAGATGTAGTCCTAAGGCTTCCCTATTGACATACCTGTTGGTGATTAGGTTAAATTTGTCATTTTGCTTGTGGTTTGTACTGCTTGCTCATGGTGTGATGCCACTTGCATGCTAGATGCTGTCCAGTCAGGTGGAAGAATAGTTCATCCTCTGAAGAACAGTCTTTAAATCGAAAGATAATGGTTTTCTGAAGTTGCCCTACCCATGTGGACCTTTGCCTTTAATAGTACTGTGGTTTTGTGCCTGAAGAGATGAATTGGTGTTTTATTGTAACTTTTTAAGAATATTTTGGCAATTTCATAGAATGCCTTGTGTTGAAAGGGACCTTTGAAGATCACCTAGTCCAACCCCCCTGCCATGGGCAGGGACACCTTCCACTAGACCAGGTTCCTCAGAGCCCCATCCAGCCTGGCCTTGAACACTCCCAGGGATGGGGCATCCACAGCTTCCCTGTGCAGCCTGTTCCAGTGTCTTGCCATCCACATACTAAAAAATGTCTTCCCTTATATCTAATCTAAGTCTACCTTCTTTTAATTTAAAACCGTTACACCTTGTCCTTTCACTACAGGCCCTGGTAAAAAGTCTCTCTCCATCTTTCTCATAAGCCCTCTTTAAGTATTGAAAGGCCACAATAAGGTCTCCCTGGAGCCTTCTCCAGGCTGAAGAATTTTGAGCAAAGCAACAATATTTTATAGTTTGTTGGTATTTAAGAACATTCAGAATTAGTGTACCAAAACCTGACAGTTTATCATAGTTCTTGTCACCACATGGCTGCGTAACAATTGCATAACAATAAATATGTACATTAGCCCTTAAAACCCAGATTTTAAATACCTGTGCAGCAGCTGTTAGTCCAACGTCTGAGACAGGAGAATGCACAGAAGGCAAATAGACCCTACCAAATGGTTTAAGACTACCTAGGACACTTAAGCAATGCAATAAGCCATTTATTTCTGGAATATAGTTTAGTATATGAAGTGTATTTTCTTTGTGTCTACTTTGACAACTTTAAACTATTTTTCTTGTTCTTGCCATACTTTCATTCTTGCCAGAATACAAATCATAAAATCACTGTTGTATTAAGAAGTCACTCTGCTGGTGGAGGTAGGGTTACTGTTTTACTGTTCACTAGCAAAATATTAGAAAAAAAAGAGGCAAAAAAATAAGTCTTATGTTTTTCCTTTTCAGAGGTTTCTGTTGACTCCTGAGTTTCAGGCATGAAAAGGCCATGGATACTCCACTACAAATAAGATTTTGATGGAAATACGCATTACAAAGCAATGTAAACATTTTGGGTCTAGCACATGAGGAGTTTTCCACAAATTGCCCACAGTGGGGAAAACCACTGCTTGTGGATTTAAGGCCAGAAGCAGTTAATGGAACAGAGAACATGCCCTCATTGTGCCTTGCTTAGCAATTTCTACTTTAAATTAATGACTTAAATCAGGTGAATATTTTCTTCCATCCTTTCTTGAAGATGTGTGTTCTTGTGTTCCAACAGTATGTGTGCTTTTTCTTATTGTGTTTTCTCCTCTCACAACTGCCCTTTCTAGAGCCAATCTAGCAGTTATACACTGAAGCGTGTCTTACAAAAAATAAAGATGTATCTTTCACAGATGTGGTACCTTTCAGTCATTTAGTATGCTGAACCTCCAATGTGGGCATGAAACTAAATCCTGATTGATTTAGGGTGTTAATATTGCCCACTTTACCCAGTATAAAGATGACTGTTTTCAGACTAATTCTAGTCAGGATTTCTTATTCAACGAGTGAGAGTAACTGCATTTCTCCTCAGCATAAATAGAAAATGGCATATACTCCCTACAGAAAGTAGTATTTTTTCTTTCTTTCAGAAATAAACCAACCTGGGTAATCTTGACCTCGCACTTAAGCAGTAAAGTATTTGTTTTACTTCTGCCACCTCTAAACTCTTTTTGGATTTAAGTGTGTTACATCTAGAAACACATTCCAGTTTGATCAACTAAGGTGATGACTTTTATGTAGAGAGCAAAGACATGGTTCCTCGTAGATCATTCACTAAGAACCCAGGCTTTATGCAACTCAACCTTGTGCTGCGAGGCAGAACTATTCTGTTGTCTGGCTTGCTTTGCTTGGTTTATACAAAGGGCTCGTAATACAAAAGGTTTCAGATCTCTAAAACTGGACTGAAGAGTTTTAAGCATTTAGATTTGTGATGATTTCTCCCTACCTGCCTACCAGACTCCAAATTCCTGTAGAAACCTCTTCCTCCTCCCCTTTTTTCTTGGTTTCCCCAAATTTAAGTGCAGTTTTGCCTCTTCTGTAGTAGAGTCCTTGAGAACCATGATCTAGTTGGCTTGCTCAGACTTTGTTGAAGAATTTATTTTTTTTTTGGGGGGTGGACTTCATTGCCATCACTTTCAGCAAAGAGAAGGAACAGAAAGAAAGCTGGGGTAGAGGGGCCAATATGGGGGCAGACTGTGTTAGTTTGTATTTGTACTACAAAACTTAAATTCCGTTTCAGCTGGAGTTACTTTCCTTTTAGTCACTGGAATCAGCAAGTAGGAGCTAAGAGGGAAAATAGCTTGAATTAGTGTTAACATCCACTAGCAAGTCAAAGAGACAATAAAAGAATTTCCCAGACTCATGTTTACCTATGCTTAATAAAGTGTGAGATAATGAATTAGGATAGATTGCTTGTTAACAGGCAACAGCTTAGTCAAGGGGGTGTGTTGTCATGAACTACCAGAATGAAGTACAGATGTCTATAAAAACGTCAGGTCCGAGCTGAAGCCAAAGCTTAGAGATCGGTTTATAATCACTTTTGTGATATACAGTGAATAGTTTTTACAAGTAAATGACATGCCATTCAGTCCTGCTGTACTTAAAGAATGCTAATGAGACATGCCAGGCAGTTCTCTGCTGGGCAATTATACCAATTAATATAATGATGTAAGGCAGGCAGCAGAATGAATGCAAGGTAGACCTGCAGGCTACCGGCAAAAGCTCAGGACTCTGGGAAATACTGAGCTAATACAACTACGTGAATAAGTAATTGAGTTCTGATATCTGTTGATATGCTGATAGGCACAGAAAAATGCAAAGTGACTCAGCAAAGGCTCTGGGTAATATTGCACACAAAAATATTTCTGGTGTCTTAGCTAGATGACTGATTTGGCCAGAAACTGTTTTGTAGAAAGCAACAGGGGCACTCTCTAGTGTTCTAGCACTGCCAGAGGGTCACTTAAAAACCACTTTCAGTGGCTGGTTGTCGGCTTCTATGTATAGAACACATTTTGTCTGCTTGTTCCAAACATCACCATTTGGTAGATGATCCAGGTTGACTCTCTTGTCTTTCTGTCCTGCTCATATGCGTTCAATTACATTGGTGTGCTGTACTGATGGGATACTGTGTCTGTAAAATTTCATGTTGTACTTTACTAGAGTTTCTCTTAGGCCCAGTTCTCCATGGACTATAATTAAGGCACGCCTTTGTTCTTGCTTTCCCAAGGCTGTAGTTTTCTGACTTAATTCTTTGGACAATGCCTATACTTCCCTGTCAATTGCTAGAAACCAAATGATACCTCAACACTTGGAAACTGTTTCCCTAAATCATGTGGAGATTTCAGGCACATTGAGAAGCAGAATTTGCCCAGAGCTGTCATTCAGAGAGAAACTCGTTAGTGACACATGTAAATTACAGCCTGATGGAGGTAAACATGTCAAGCATAAGATAACAGATATTTCTGTAATCACATTAGAGCATTAACATAACTGGAAGGATACAAAAACAACATTGTAGTAGATTTTATTACTAGATTACATGTTTGGCCATTGCAGCCTTTAAAATAACTTCCAACATGTCTTTAAATTCTGCTTTTTGCATTAGCCATTTGATGATCCAAATATTTTCAGCCATCTTCATTACTTGAAAACTTCTTAGCATTTTTCAAGTGTAAATTGTAAGAACTATCCAGGTATCATCTGGTGTCTGTTCTGGAGCATATTTCATTCAAAGGGCTGCAGGTACTTGCATTTGGATCTACTTTTCCTTGCACAGGAGCAGCAGCATAATGCACACTTAGACCTGTGTGTGTCTACCCTGTTGTATTGTGAGTACAGTAGTTTTTAACATAATAATGTAAAGACTCTTTGAGGCAAGAATCTTCTATCTTCTTAACATCTCTCTTAAGCTCCCAAAATAGCAGGGGCTGGGAATTGCCAGAGAGGCTACAGGGAGCTGGCATCTGGCTTTTGTTCAAAATAAACTATGGGGTTTTTTGTCCCTAGCCTTTCTAGACTCCTTTTAAAGTTTTATCTTCTGATTTTGTTCAGTAAGGGTCAGAGTGGAAAATACTGTGAAAAAAAAGTTTTGTTACAGAGTAAACTGCAGTTGGTACTCATTTGTATGTTATGTTTAGAAGTGTCATTGCCCTTTCCAGTTTCTGGTGCTACCGAAGAAACACATGTGAAATACTGATGCAATCAAGATTTCCTGTGCTGGAGGTGTCCCATTTTTGCTACCTGAAGTGTGTTTGGCTTGTTAGTAGAGCCACTATCCCTTCTTTCTGGAGGGAGGTAGGCAATCCAAGGAGGCGGTTTATAGTTGTCATCGTTTTTTCGTCAGCCTGCACAATTATTCCTTCAAGCTAGTACACAGTTCAACTCATTCCTTGGATTCCTTGGTGTTGATTTTGCATGGATGGGCTGTAATCAAAATTCGGGGTCATCATATGGTCATATTAATTCTGAGCAGCCTGGTGGTTATGCAAATGTGAATGTCAAATGTGCTATTTGTCCTCTTTTTGGCACTTGTGTGGTATCACATGTTTTATCAGTTTCTTAATGGAGGAAAAAACAGCAATGCTTAACCTGAGAGTGCCATGACATACTGCGTTCTTTTTTATCCAGCCCCCTCTTTGTCAGCCCAAGACCAAGGTCAGCTTTCCTCACAGCAGCTTTGCATCAAAGCTTTATGCTGCCTGAGTCCAAGACAGTGGCTGCATTCTCCTGAGAGAGGGTAACTTCTTCTTGTCTCCAGGGTTACTCTGACAAAAACCTCAGAGCAATCCAGAGCACTAGCGGGGGCAGCACACTTTTCCAAAAGCCAAGATTTCTCATTAAGTGAGGCAGAAAAAGTGCTTGCAAACCTGTGTACAGCCTTGCAAGGTGGTAATGCCCATCCTAGCAAAAGTTAGGCACTATTATCATTCACACATTTTAATGCTTTTCTTTGCCTTTCTTTTCACACAAGACTGACTGACTACATGTCCACATGCGGAGTTTTAGACATTTATCTGCAGTTCCCCTCTTAAACCTGAATTAGTGCTGAGGAGTAGCTACGAGAGTATAGTTGTCCCTCGATGTCAGAAAGAGGAAAAGGGACAGGATGGTGGAGAAGGGATACGCACACAAAGAGCAGCACCTGGTTCATCTGCCCACTTTCCCTTTAGGAGGACCCACAAATGGAGCAGAAGCATCCCTGAGTCTTTTGTTCTGTGCTAGTACAGAAGATGGTGGCAAGAAAGTAACAGTGATGTGCAAAACCAGTAAATGCAGGCAGAAAAATAAAAATATTGGCTTCGCAGCACAGGGCGTTTTTTTGTCAGGCTCTTGTGTTTTTGCAGAGATGGAAGTAATTTTTTGGCTGCCGTGCATTACAGTGAACACCAGTGCTCTGGCTGAATATGTCTGAATAAATGTAGGAAAAAGGACAGTGTACATATTACTCAGCATAGCCATATGCTTTCTTCAGCTTTACTGCAAATCTCAGATTTATCTTCACATATTTATTTGCATCTGATTTTAATGGGCTGCAATTCAAAGCAGAATAACTTCAGAGTAAACTTGACCTAGGTATAATATTAACAAGAATCTACATCAGGTTGGCCGCACCAGAACAAGTTGGGATGCACATTATTCTGATGTGGTGGTGTCAAAACGTTTAGCAGTTGCTCTGCTTTACCCTTGCTGTGACTGAGGCTGATTGTCACCATGTAGCTTTTCCTGGTGACACAAGCCATCTCATCCTTCCTGGGTGGCTTTCCTTGGGTGAGCAGGTTGTAGCTGGTAAGTCACACTGTGAGAAACCTCAGTCATCACAAATAAAAGTCAACAGTTTCCCTAGGGGAGGAGCAGGAGACACTAGTCCAGAAATCTAAGATGGTTTTCCAAGTTGACAAAGCTCCTTTTTCTCCCTCTCATGTAGCGCAGTAGGGAGCAGAGCATGTGTCAGTGTTCCCACTTTTTCATCTGTCTGGCAGGACTTTGCCTCATAAACACAGGTAAACATTTATTGTGAAAAAAGCTCAGTGATTTTTTTCTTCCTAAGAAAAGTGAAAACAGAAAAAAAGTAAAGCCAGATAGGCATGAGTTTGTTATGATTCACTCATGGAACAAGAAGGCATGTTGGGTGATTTTGGCACCGGTCCTTTGTCCAACAACTAATTCCAGCCTAGAAATGAAAATATTCTGCAGATCTGAGCACTATGAGACTTTTCGTGGTGAAAACAATGCCACCTTTAAAGCTTTATGTGTTGGTGGAAACTTTAAAGATCGTATTATCTGAGTGTACACAGAGGTTTTCATCTGATATTTTGTGTAGTTCTGTCAAGGCTGGATCTAGCACAGGACAGCTACTGAAGGAGTGATGAGTGACTGAGATTGGCCTCTGTAGTATTTTGGTCCATTAAACCTTCTCTGCTACTCATTACTGCTCAGAAAATATCTTCTGCTTCAATTAGGATGGTATAATTATACCGACTGTGGTGGCTGTTTTTCTGCAGCAAGCAGTGGTCCTGCAACATAGATTGCAGCCCTTGGAACACTGCCAGATATAATCAGAATAAATAAACAATACTACCTGCACAAGCTGAAGGAAAATTGCTCTTATTGTCTTGCTGAAGGCAAAAAGTAGCTCGTAATTACAGACAAATTTTACAATTTTTATCACAACAGGTGAGCATGTAGGCTGTCATGTTATTGAGAGGATGTATATGAAGAAAGAGGTGCTATTCAGTGTGTCTGAAGATTTTGCTATAATCAGACTAAACCTCTGTTAGGTGAGGGCATAATACTAAAGCCACCCACTGCTCTGAGTGTTTTTCCTATAAGAAGTCCTCGCACACCTCACAGAGGTTGGAATGTTTTACCAGGTAATACAAGTGGAGGGTGGCATGCAGCTGCACAAGAATGTGAAGAGGTGAAATGTAGAGATGTTACCTTTAGAAATTGTACAGAGCTTACTGTTGTGCCTCCGCTTTGAAAGAAGCATCATGAGGAGCGCAGAGGAGTTGCGATTTTTTGTGTGTTCGTTATTTCCATTTTAAGACTTTTATTCACATGTGACGAATAGGATACCTCAGCTGCCAGCCACACAGTGCCAGCAATGAAAACCACGTTATCTTATAGACTTTACTTTTCTCAAGTGAGAGTAAAATTAATGTAGGACTGTGGTGGGTTGGCTCTGGCTGGATGTCAAGTGCCTACCAAAGCCACTCTATCATTCTCCTCCTCAGCTGGACAGAGGAGTGAAAATACAATGAAAGGCTCATGGGTTGAGATATGGACACGGAGAGATCACTCATCAGTTACCATCATGGGCAAAACGGACTTGGCTTGGGGAAATTAGCTTAATTTTTTACCAATCAAATCAGAGTAGGGTAATGACAAATAAAACCAAATCCTAAAACACCTTTCCCCCACCTTTCCCTTGTTCGCAGACTTAACTTTACTCCCAATTTTCTCTACCTGCTCCCCGCCAGCAGTGCAAGGGGACAGGGAATGGGGGTTGTGGTCAGTTCATCACAGGTTTTCTCTGCTGCTCCTTCCTCCTCACACACTTCCCCTGTTCCAGTGTGGGGTCCCTCCCACAGGAGACAGTCACCCACAAACTTCTCCAATGTGGGTCTTCTCCATGGGGTACAGTTCTTCACGAACTGCTCCAGCATGGGTCCCTTCCATGGGGTGTAGTCCTTCAGAAACAGACTGTTCCAGCATGGATCCCTAGCAGGGTCACAAGTTCTGCCCACAAACCTGCTCCAGTGCGGACTCCTCCCTCCATGGGGCCACAGGTCCTGCCAGGAACCTGCTCCAGCACAGGCTTCCTATGGGGTCACAGCCTCCTCCAGGTGCATCTGGCTGCTCTGGCATGGAGCTCTACCTGGGCTGCAGGTAGGTGTTTGCTCCAGCGTGGACCCCCATGGGCTTCAGGGGGACAGCTGGCCTCACCGTGATCTGCACCATGGTCTGCAGGGGAATCTCTGCTCTGGCACCTGGAGCACCTCTTGCCCCTCCCTCCTTCTTCATCGACTTTGGTGTCTGCAGGGGGCTGTTTCACATACTCTCACTCTTTTTTTTGGCTGCAGTTGCAAAGGTCTGTTTTTTTTTTTCCCTGGTTCATAACTATATTTACCAAAGGCATTACCACCGTTGCTGATGGGCTTGGCCTTGGCCAGTGGCAGGTCCCTCTTGGAGTTGGCTGGCATTGGCTCTGTTGGACATGGGGGAAGCTTTTGGCATCTTCTCACAGAAGCCACCTCTGTAGCCCCCCTGCTATCAAAACCTTGCCATGCAAACCCGACATGAGGACAAGTTAGCTGACCTGTGCTTTTGCCTTGTCTTCACAGTCTATCCTCAACTATAGCATTCAAAGGTACAAGTCGCATTGCAAAGGCACAGTTGAAGCCATATTCAGGATCTTTGGTGACTACGTAGAAAGCCAATTCTTTGATGTAAAAAGATTCAAGATATTAACTGGACTTCACTCTGAGTTTCTGGGTAAGTAAAGTGGTGATGGAATCAGTAAAGCTCAATGAAGAAAGCTGTTCTTCCTATTTGTCCAGTCCTGAGGGAGGAGCTTATAAGATTTGTTCTACACTGCCAGGATCCTAACACTGAACAAGTCCTCCTTATTCACCAAAAGGTCCCAGAATATCCTGTTTCCTTGACAAAGGTTGCTACCTTTGTCTACCAATCAAATAGGGGTAGCTTCTTTCAGTCCTAAATGTCTCCAAGGCAGTGCTTCAATAGAAAGCTCCTTCTTGCCTCCTTTTCAGATATTTTTGCGTATCAAATGTATAATCGTTCCCTCTTTATGTTGTATTATTCTGCCACAGAGCAGACATTTCAATTGCAATTCAGATCTGTCTGCGTATCATCGCAAGGAACCTGTCTTGTAACAGAGCCTAGATTTCAACACAGCACATTTACCTGGTCCCTTGTTTAACCTAAACAAGGAGTACTTCTTTTGAAGTAGTGAAGTGAGCAGCAGGGTGGATGTTTGGTTTTTGCCTAGGGTCAACCCACCACGCTACAAAAACCAATGTTTTAAGACACCTTACTGAAAATAATATCAAATGGTCTGTTTTTTTTCACAGATGACTTGTTCAACTGTCTTTGAAAAGCAGATCCTCACAACTGGGCATGCAAAATCTTTCTTAGAATATCCTGCATGTAACAATGAGTATATAGGGACATTCTCATTAGCTGCTAAAATGATTCGTGTGCACTGAAGTTTGAGTGTCAGTGTGTACCATATAACAAAAGTAACAAGGTAGTAAAAGGAGAAAGTTTAGGGGTCTGTGGTCCTCTTTCTCCTGATGACAAAATAATGTTATAGGGCTATAAGAAAAATTATTACTGGTGTCTGCCTTTGTGTTATGTATTTACGTTCCATCTATTTAATTGAATATAATGTGAACTTCCACAACTTCTGCAGTCTTGTCTTCACTCAAGTTCATGAAAACATCACAGTGGTCTACTTCATGACAAACATACACTACATAATTTTCTGCCTCCTTGAGACCCAACTAAACACTTGTGTTGAATATTAAAGATTGTTTATCACTGTGTCATTTTAAGTTTCAAAATTTGGTACACAATTAGTGTAACCAAGTGACAGAGCTGGAGTGCAACACGATCGTGACTCTTGTTTTTGTGCAGACAATCAACAGTGGATGGTGAAGGTGCCAATTACTGTGGCTGTTCGCAATGCAGTACCTAGCCACTTGCCTTTGCTAAGTTGGATCAGTGTAGGGGTCTTTAGAGAAGAACCTAGATGAATTTTGGCGTTTTGGCAATGTGAATGCAGTGCTAGCGTCAGTGGAGTAGGCAGTTTTGTAGTACGTTTTTCTTCAATACGAATTTACTCATTGCTCTTCCAACTTCAGCTGTAGAAGTGCAATATTTACTATCCATTATTCCCTGCTGACTCTGTAAGAAGCAGTTTTTTTGGCCAGACTGGGATAACTTTTTGTTTACTTTTGTATTTTTTTACATTTCCAGAAACTACAAAAAAAAGGAACTAAGAGAAAGAAGCAGCACCCATTATTTTTGCTTTCACATTTTTGTATCCGTTAGAAAATGCTGTGCAGAAAATCACTGAATTGTATGATCTTAAAAGGAAATGAGGAAGGCAATCTGTCTTACGTCTGCAACATCAGTAAAACAACCTATCACTAAAGAGAATATCTGATCTTGTACTTCCACATTGCAATAATGGCAGCACACGTATTCAAGGATATCAAACCCTAAATCATCGACAAATTCCACAACTGATGGCCAAGGTGACTTCCAGTAACTTCAGTGGGTAAAATACTGCTGTGGTGACCTTTAATAATACAAAAGGAATGGGGAGAGTCAAAGGAGTGATATTCTGGACAAAGCTTCACTCATACCTGAAAGTCACACCAGCCTGTTCAGTGCAACATTCAGCTCCCATCTGTTTGAAGCTGTCCCTTGAAACTTCCACAATTTCCTAATCTGTGGTCAAAATGCCCTTGAAGTGAAAAAGTCATATTAGAAAACAAATTGCTTTCAAGAACTTATGGCCAAATTTACCATAATGCGCTTTAAAGATTGGTTGGAGTGCTCCTGTGAAAAGCTGAAGGCTGGAATTTTCATTCAAGCCATGCCCTATTGTTATTTGGAGAGCTCTCAATGTTTTCTTTAAAATCAATCAGTATTTCTGTGTGTGAGGATAGGTCACTGTGCCTTCTCTGTCAGTAACAGTTGAACTGGATATGATATTAAGTCAATGTATTCAGAAGTATGTCTATCTTACACCACTCATCAAAGCTTCCCTGAAAGTCTTCTAATTTTTGTTACTTGATTTTAATAGTAAAATCTCAACATGACTTCTATGACTTTAAAAAAAAAGAAGTTACTTTAATCTTAAATATGATTGCTAAATATGATAGTTTATCTCCTGTTTGAAAGCAAATGTCAGAGTTTCATCTAATGGGAAGCTTGGAATTTGCAAAATACTGTTAGTTCATTGAACTCATTACTAAGAAAAAAGCCCACTTGCCTTATGGATCAAGCAAAGGGCACTGGCTTCCCAAGTGCTACTTGTAAAAGAAATTATTCATGAAATAACTTCTAAATTTGGACAAATGAAAGAAAACTGGGGATAGCAGGGTGTATTTGCATGACCTCCTTTAACTTCTCGCCCCTGCTGGAGGAAGACAAGTGACCCTCTTCGTGACTGTGTACCCGCCGGGGGATTCCTGCCTTCTCCTGCTCCAGCTCAGCTGTCTGAGAATTGTCTCCAGCACACCCTGACAATCAGTCCTCAGTGTGCCTGCCTCCTCCTGACACTAATACAGCACTTTACTTCTTATCACCTTTCGTATCTTACCTGGAGAATAATCTGCTGCTGAGCTGAAAAGCACAGTGTATGTGACTGCAGCCCCCAGGAGCATGTGCCTTTACCTGCACCTCTGCTGCGGGTGCTGTTGGGTGGCCACGGTGAGTCTTTCACTGCGATGGATGGAAAATTAAATCCAAACTGAGAAGTGTCTGCATAAGAGAAAAATCCTAGTTGAAAACCAAGGCATGCTGCAGATGTGCAGAGTATCATGTTGTGACCTGAGGGTGTGTACTACCCAAGCCACAAATTTGTGGGTATGTATTGGCGGAAGCTGGGAAGAAAAGCGGTTGTTCTTATCAGAAGGGCTCAGTAAACACATGATTTGAAAACACAGACCCCATATCTTCAAGGCTTGCCTGCATTAAAAGGTTACTCTGGAAAGAGGTAAAGGATTAATTTATATTACAGTTATGCTAATAGAGCTTATTCCACAGGGGCTTTCGTTCTGCAATCAGATTTATCAACCAAAGATTTACAACATAGTAGCTAAGGTATTAAGAACATCAAAAGTAACATCTTCTGTGGCGGGTGAAATCTAATACGGGAGCAATCAGAGTGTAGTGAAAAGCTGTTGTCTTTAACTCAAGAAGTCTGACTACCAGAATCAGCGGCAAAGTTCGACTGTCTTTTTTTTCAGACACATCTCTGTTCTGTATCATAATCATAAAGCTTTACCCCCACAGCTTTCTCCCTGCTGTTCTGGACCACGGACTGATGTCCATAGCAGTGACAGTGAGTGGTATAGCCTCACTGTACCCCTGTCCTGTTCTTGAGCAGGCACTGAGATGATAATGCACCCTCAGTGAGCTTCAACTCCTCGTATCTCTTACACAGCAATCTAATCTCATGTGAATAAATCTAGTGCTACAGGAGGACACTAGGGGATATCAAAGCCTTTGGCTGCCAGGAAGAAGCACTTGAAAGGAATATTTTCTGTCAAAGATGGAGGTATAGGTAAGGAGATTCACACAGCTGCCATTGCCCAACTCCATTGCATCTAAACCTGGAAACGTGTTTCGTGTCTTCACACTTCCTGCTGTAGGAGCTGGAGGTTTTGGTCACCAGGGCATCCTGTGCTAGCAAAAGAGCGGGTGGAATTTCCTCCTACCTGGACAGCATTTCGTTGCAGACTGAACTGTGGTCCTTACACAGAAAGCTAATCTTCAGACACTCTTCATCTGAAGTCCGTTATCTGACTGCCATTGATGTGACTGTGGCTATACCACTGCTTCAGAACAATACCCATCCTTTAATCAAAGAAAATTTGCTAGTCTGCTTTAAAGCAAAAGCATTAAAACAAGTCTGAAACAAATAAAGGTTGCCCTATGAAAGCCTTTTCAAAGCTATGCGAAGAGGGCATATGAGGTAGAAAACTTAAAATCAAACCAGAGTTGTGAATTCATGGATTATTCTTTGCTGTTAATAGCAATATTGGGGGTTTTTTGGTTTGTTTTTTTGTTTGCTGGTTGTTTTTTTCAAACAGCAAACCAAGTGCAGTTAGTACTAAAAGTGAATGTTAATGCAAAAAGTTATTCAGATATAGCAGTTGATTTTAGAGGAAAATGCTAGAGCACAGCTTCTTCAAAAAAGCGCAAGGATGGTGTGTAATTTAATCAAGATTTCAGCATCAGGCCTAAAAGAAGCATTCTGTACTCTGTAACAAGGGCAGAGAGTACCTTGCTGACATAGTTGCTGTAGCTTTTTTGAGACAGCAAATAGAAATAGGCATATTTGTTCAGGGGTTGTGTGCAAGCATGCAAATGCTCAGTTTCATCTGGGGTTTTCCTATAGACAGCAGATGTTTTGCATTAGTGCCACCAGCTACGTGAAAGTGGTACAACTTCTCGCTGGAGATGTAGTTGTGCTGTTACAGCCCGTTTACAGATGCAAAGAGGCAGATGTTATACACAGAAACCTCTCTACCCATTCAAGTACAACAAGGTGCGCTGGGTGAAACTATCCTGGTGAAGATACCACACCTCCACCTTATGTGTCTTTTCTTAACCAAATGAAGAAAGTTTAATTGGAATTTGATTTTCCTGCTACGAGTGTGTGTGTTTCCAACTTTGTGAAAACATATTGATGCAGTGGTATGGTATTTACAGCTTGGCATTCCTGGTCTCACTCCTGCTCTGCCAGCATCGCTCACTTGGCGAGTGAAACCCTGTGTCCTGCTACAAGAAGTGAAGGCAGAGCTTGTCTTTTTAACCATTGCGTCCTGTCTGACAGATTTTCTATAACGGTTCCACTGAACTTGGCATTGCTGTAGGTGAAATAAATATTACATCAGGCTGAACTTGAGGCCCATAACTACAGCCTTGAGCAATGTGTTCAAAGAGATGCCTACCACTTATTGAACAGCTTTGGGGCCCAAGCCCTCGCTCAAGGCAGTGGTGCTTCCATCACAGTCCTCTTGGAGGCAGGGGCATCGACCCCACTTCCCAAGGAAGACGACTTGCTCGTTTGACCACGGAACTGCTGTCAGAGGCAATCTTTTGCTGAAGCTACAATGAAGTGATCTCTTGGGAACTGAAAAAGCATCAAACAAGAGTAAACTGTGATTTCTGAATTGTAGCTGGTCAATAGGACCCTGCCCTGAGAAAGGACGATCTGGCATTGTTGACCTTGCTCCATAGACCAAGTATTTTTTTGTTGTTGTTGGATTAGAAACAGCGACCCAAACTATTCTGTTCTATTCTATAACCCTCAGAGCACTCAACTCATCTTCCTCTCAATGAGTATGTGGTCTTTCAGGCAGCTGAAGACTGTGGCTGGGTCTGGGTCAGGAGAGGAGGAACAGGCAGGTATCATTATCGTGCTTCTGCTGAGGGAGGCTGTCTCCTTCCCTTCATCTACTAATTGGCTCCCTCAACTAAGTTTTTTTCTGAGCTAGCTCACCACCTTGTTAATTGTGCTGTGCTTCAGTAAACAGAAAAACCATTTGGTATGCATCCGTATTCCTGTTAACAGATTTAATTTGTTAGCAGAAACACATCAACAAGTAAGGTCAGTTGTGTTTGTTTTATTTGCATGTGAAAAACATTGAAGCTGGCAGAAAAATTTTGGTTCCTAAGGCTGTAGTTCGGCAAATTGGCTGTTTCCCTTTGGAAATTCCCTTTGGCTGTTCTGCTGACTGCAACAGTTTCTGTCTCCCGTTTACCACTTTTTCCTCCCACTCGTATTGCACAGATCTATATGTAGATATATAGACCAGAGCCCAAATTTAACGGAAGAATAATCACCCCTTTAAGTGGCTACTTTTTGTCAACCCAGAACTGTTCCCTGTTCCTGTTTACCATGTAGCTTCCAAGTGCTCCTGCTGTCACGACCAGTGTGGACGCCAGTCTGGAAAGCGAGGGAAGTGAAGTCCACAGGTGTAGAAATACAAGGATTTCCACTTATATCAGACTGCATGAATGCTTCTTTCATGGTTTCGTTTTCCAGTGTTTATTTGCAAATGATAATTTTCAGATACTTCTGGTAACATTAATTATGCCCAAGACATAGCAAAGATGCCAACCCTACCCCTAATTCACAGGAAAAACCAAACCCCCAAACCCATAGGTCCCAGTATAGTTTCATAACTCTAGGCTGGGGACTATATAGTGCAAGGTTTTCTGAAGAGTGTGCCTGGAGTTAGTCTTTAAGTCAATACTTAATGACCCAAACATATGTCCTGAATTTAAAAAGTAATTATCATTCTGCTGTTAGTGAAAATTTGTTCTAGAATGTATTTTTGAGGAAAAGAAAAATCCAGTGATTGCATAGGACAACCTCTGGATACAAATAAGCGAAAGTTAAGAATAAAATAAAAAACGGGCTGAAAGAATAGGAAGAAAAATCATTATAGAGGGCTAAAGTATTAAGATCCAATGTGTTTGGTTTTATTCACTACGTAGCGAACAAATATTCACACGGCAAAAATCTTGTCATTGTGATTGTAAGGAGTTGGCACGTCAGCCTGCAATATTAAAAATGGCAAGGACCTCAACTGTAAGGGATGTAGGATCTGTGGTTTCACATGACAGTAATTTTCTGATCCTGTTAGAAATGTGGGTGTGATGTAGAGCGCTGATGCAATACAGACTCATTCACCTGGCTCAAATTTCTTTAAACAATTTTGATGGATTAACTTGATACTGGCATGCTTTATGGCAGTGCTTGAATTGCCTGTGCACCCCATGCTAACTCTGTGTCAAGTCAGGCATTGACCATCTCAGTGCAGGGCATAAACTGTATATTGTTTGCTAAATCCAGCACAAACCTTTAGGATAAAAATATCCCTTCTGCTGAATCAGGTGTCCGGAATTTTTTCTCACTGTGTCCTCTAACTCACAGGACCATGTCTTTGTAAGAATTTCCCATGACCTTCCTGTTATTATCTGATACTTTAAAAGCTTGCTATGTTAATCTAAAAATAACGTAAGGAGATGTTAAAAATAAGCATCTAGTTACTGCCAAATTTACTGTCTTTTAGCAAGACTTAAATGAAGATGAAGAGGTGGAAATTTCACTAGTTGATTAAATGATCTCTCATATTATCAATTCTATAATAATATTAAACTTTCATTTGCCTTTGTATTTTGATGAATTGTTGTATTATTTATAGCTGAAAAGCACTACAATGTTTTTGCTGTCTTGTTTAGTCTACTGAGAATAGGCTTCTATAAATCTGGAAAAGAAAACTTGTGTCTTACTTCAAGTTTGTTTTCTCATTATTATTGTGACCGCATTAGTGGTAGTTAATTTTAACTCTCAGCGCCAAAAACAGTACTCGGTTGCAAACTTCCAGTTAACTGAACATTCTCAATGAGATAATAAATTTTCTCTAGTATGCTTCTCACTATGTATTAAGATAAAGCTCTGACTGCCCTACTGCTAAGGCTGAAATCAGGCTGTATTGGGAAGTGTACTTTGTGGTTCCTGGTTTTCAGAAGTGATGATAGAATTGAATTTGATAGTGTCGGTAATGCAGGTCAATATTAATTCTGCTACTAAAATGGATACATATGCTAATCAAGTGCATTCCTTTCTAACTGCTGGAAATCATCCTATCTGGTTTTTTCATCATCCTATTCTTTGAATAAGTGCCTGTGAACCTGCTCTACCCGCACATTTATTCTCTGGAGAAACGTCAGAAGACTCGTGATTTCTCTTTGTTGTGTTCTGAAACTTCGGATTAACTTGTTTGTCCCCTTCTCTCGAATAAAAAATATTAGCATATATATGAGCTGACTACACTGCCACTGTTTTTCCTGAAGCCGAAATTAACTCTTTGCTGTTCCTTTCTGCATTTTTAAGTAGGTATTCAGACCTTGGTTTTTCCCTGCTGGCTTTCAGGGAATTTTTCATATGAGCTTGTCATTGACAGACCAGGGCACACCATTAAAAACATGCTTGGTTTTGTGAATCAGTGCCATGTTCTGTAGCCGTGGGACATTACTGACACTAATGGGGTTACACTAATGAGCACAATCTTTGCGGTTTAAACTTCTGTAACAACGTTGGTGGTAGCTCTATACATCCACAGGAGACTACAAGGAGTACAGTCACATTCGAGTTAGAGGGCCCTGGTGTTGTTGTAGTATCAAGCTGCTGCTCCATCGATGTGTCTTAAATGGACATGTGTAAATGGACACGTGGAACAGGAACTCCTGTCACGTTGTTGTTCTGCTGTAAGGTCTGCATGACTGCATCTGCCCTCCTGGTTCCTCACTGATTTTCTTGGAGAGTGCTCAAGTTTTCTGCCTGTCAGCCCTGGAGCCCTTGAAGGCTGGCAACTCAAATACAGATTCACAGGAAAAACGTAGTTTGATTTTTCCCTGAGATTAAAGCTTTTTTTTTTTCTCCCCAGAATTTTGAAGTGTCTGTCTTTCAACTAGCTGTAGAGTTTGAGGTGCATTTTAGGCATTCAGCATCTTTAATAATCGTGAAGGTCACTTTTCAAAGATGCAGCTTTTCTCCACTTCGAAGGCTGTGATGTTTAGCAGCTTGAAATTTTAAATGCCGTGAATCTGAGGGACTCATGAGAGTTACTTGGTTTTTGTATGCCAGCAAACAGCTTGCTATTGGGGACAATGCTTTAGTGTAAACTGATTTAGGTTCTTGTTAGTAAAACTGAACGCACTGGTTACATCAGTATGGAAGATAAAGTTCTGGGCTCAGACACAATACCGGACTTATTTCCTTTCTGCAAATATGTTTGTTTCTGGCTAAAATAATTTGCCTTTTAAATTTTTACGTCTTTGGTTTCAGCCATAGCAAAACTCCACATTTTCACTCCTTAGCATGTGAATGCTAGAAAAAAAATGATTCCTACTCCAGAAATAAAGTGTGGGGAGTTGTTTTTTTTTTCCTTTTGTTTGTGATGGGTGTTTGTTTGGTTGGTTGGGTTTTTTTTGTGTGTGTGTTTTGGTTTTTTGTTTGTTTGTTTGTTTTTTGTTGTTTTTTTTTTTTTTTTAGGATACAGTGATTAAATAAACATCCTGACATTAAAAAAACCATACTTTATATTACAAGCCTGTGTTGTAGGAAAGCTCAGAAAAAGTAGTGTAGTAAGGCAAAAAAAATCAGTTCTGAGCTAAATGGTTATTGTTTAATTCTCATTTCTATTGCATTTAGACCCCTCATGAAATAGGAAGTAACTGCATTTTTTCACCAACGTGATCGGAGAGTGAGGAAAGAACCCGTGTTACAGTACAGAGATGTTAGTAGTAGCACTGAAAACTACTAAAGAGAGAAATATTGATATTGCTGTCATAGAATTCTTGAAAATTGTGCGAGTAGCATGTATATTTATGTTTAGTCATCATATGTATTGAATGAGAGACATTTCCACTTGCCTAGATAGGAACTGCGTGCATATATTGCTGGGTCTGCACTTTAAGTGTGTAGCAAATGTCTCTTTGTGGCTGTAGTTTATTATTATTCTCACTGCACATCTGCTTGAGGTTGTCCTTCATCTCGTTTGTCATCCCCGTGTTAGGCTAAAATGCCAGCACCTGACTACAGAGACAGCACAGGACAGAATGACACTGGGTTGTCAGGGATCTGTGCTCAAACCAAGCAGCAGCCCGGGTTGGGGAGCACAGGGCTCCCAGGGTAGGAGGATTCATGCTGTGGTTCCGTGTTCATCTGGCAGAAGGGAAGAGGGAAGTGAGCAGCTGTTCAGAGGATCGCTTTAGATGAGAAATTTATAAAACCCCAGAAATCAGATTTTGGGTTTTTTCACTCTTTCTGAGGAATAGGTGGCTTTTTATAATCAGATGGACATGCAGGAAACTCCCAAGGAAGGGTGACCTAAGCACAGTGCATAAGATATAGAAGGTTTGCTGCTTTATTTTTTTTTTTCCCCCTCATTCTGTTTGTCCATTATAGAATGGATTTTTTTCCCCCAGTCTGTCATAAAGTTTCGACAGTCTTTCACTGGTCATCTGTGGTTTTTTGAGTTTCTAGCTGGCACTCCTTTGTGATTCACCAGGTCTGTACTGCTGAACCATGCTCTAACAAAATGTCAGGGGATGATTCAATACTAGTATTGGCTCTCATTAGAAGGCACATAAAAATGATAGTTACTAAACCTGTTATTACCCTTTTACAGTTTAGGGTGCTAGTTAAGACGTTGTCTGGTGTAGGCTATTAGGATACATCTTTCTAAAATGCCTTTTATACTGTATTGCATCTTTCACAGCTTCCTGCTCTGATGCACGATGCACCACTGATAGGTACTAACTGAGAGTGGCCAGAAATTATCTCAAGCCATTTTGAAGCACTCAGGTTAAAGGCGTGGTGGTTAGAAGTGCTAGTGCAGTCATACTAAGTATGGCTGATCCCACCCTTTGACAGGACACAGTTTACGTGATATTTTGATGTCTTCTTTTCAGTCTTGCTTTTCTGTGATTCTTCCTGCAAAAAACATTCAAGTGCTGAAGATTAAAGCCACAATGCAAAACAATATGCTAACCACACCACCGCTTGCCTCAAAACTCTAACTTTTAGGCTTTCAGCTGCCTTCTGGACAGAGGAGGGGACTGAACTATTGCCACTTTGTCCAGCTCTTTTATTTGAAGACAGGAAGGATTGATGCTTTTTATTTTTGGTCTGGATTAATTTCTTGTCTTTATTAAAGGCTAACTGGATGGTAATGCTGGGGAGGTAACAGTGGGGACCTTGATGGGGTTCAGCCAAAGCTACTCAAGGCAGAGGTCAAGAGAAACATTCTTCTCGGTCTGAGAAGTTAAAGATTTGTTATGTGATTATATATCCAAGTGCAGAGAAGGCCACAATCTTCACTTTTGTCCTGGACCCATCTCTTAGAACAGAATGCAGTCTGAGAGGACACCCTGGGGCTCTGAAATTCTGTGTTAATGACAGCATAGACAAGGACTAGGCAGAAGAGAGATTTTGTAAATAGGTCAAGGGCACCAATCCAAAGCTACGTTATGAAGGACAAATATATTTTCGTTGAACAGATAAAAATAACTACGGAAGGACACTGGAATTAAATTGCTTCAGCGTAGTAGCACTAGGAAAGTTGGGTAGATTGTATCAGCTTCAGTAAACCTCTTCTCTGAATCTGTTAAGATTAGTACAGATTAATACCAGAATGCATCGGAGCTCTTCTTACAGAAACTTCTTTGGGGGCACGTTGTACTGTTGGCCTCATTTATGCATTTATTGACAAAATCAGTATCTTGCTGTCATGACTATGGCATGTAAATCCCTGCTGGCTTTGACATGATGTAACTTGACCTGTGAGTCAGGGTAGACACGGCCTTCCCTGTCCCACCAGGTGTGGTGGTAACATGTTTTAGCACGATAACTGGTGGTGCTGGTGACAGACAAGGGTCTGGGTGTTTCTGCCAGTGATGCTGTCATGGCTCCTACTCTGGTCACTGATGAAGCCTGAGAGGTAGATAGGGGCCTGGAGGGGCTTTCTGCTCTTTCTCACCACTTCAGAAGTGTAAGTAATGGCATGGGACTGAAATAGGCCTTGACATTTCTTTCTCTTTTGGCATCATGGTCACTGATGTCCTTCTGGGGCACTTTTCATCTTTTTGCCTGGAGCCCCAGGCAAACTCTTGGTGAGTTCAGTGAAATAGGGACTTGGAGCAGGTAGCGTTTTTCTTATGCCAGGTAAGATGTTACATGAAGTACAGAACAAAAAACCTTTTCCTAAAGATACATTTTAGCATCCCCTTCAGCATGACCATGGACCTCAAGAGCACTCCTGAGGGCTCCAGTTCCAGGTTCCTTGATGTATGACCCAGTTGTGTTTGTTTCCAGACTGCAGGGAGTCCTGTGCACCCACACACAAAGCCCTGAGTCCAACCTCCCTTCCTCTTTCCATTCGTAGAAAGAAAATGATGGTCTGAAGACAGGACAGAGGCTTCTGTGTGCTTCTCAGGGTCCCTTCTCTGTGTATATGTAAGGGGTCGGGTTCTGTGCTGTGTTGATACAGTCCAATAGCTAAAGGTCAATGCAGGCTGTATGGTGCATGGTACAGTTCACCCATACGGGCAATCCAGACATGGTGTATGTGGCTTTGAAAATACTGAGCACCAGCCTGCCTGTAGAGACAGAGAATTTATTTAACTGAACAAACAAGGGGGCTGAACACCAAGATTGTGAACATCTGAAAGATCAGTCTATTAAGTCAGGGGTCCTCCAGATGGGAGGTGAAACCGCTCTTGGATTCTTCCTGAGACAGTGAGTTGGGTTGAGAACTGGCTGAATGGCAGAGCTTAGAGGGGTGTGATCAACAGTGCAGAGTCTGGTTGGAGGCCTGTAGCTAGTGGTGTTCCCCAGGGGTCAGTACCGGGTCCAGAACTGTTCAACCTACTCATCAATGACCTGGATGAAGGGACTGAGTGCACCCTCTGCAAGTTTGCTGATGATACCAAACTGGGAGGAAGGGCTGACACACCAGAAAGCTGTGCTGCCATTCAGAGACCTGGACAGGCTGGAGGATTGGGCAGAGAAGAACCTGATGAAATTCAACAAGGGCAAGTGTAGGGTCCTGCACCTGGGGAAGAATAACCCCAGGCAACAAGACAAGGTTAGGTGAACCTGCTTTAGCAGGTGGGTTGGACTAGATGATCTCTAGAGGTCCCTTCCACCCCGGCCATTCTGTGGTTCTGTAATTGGATGTCACTTCAGCTACTTGTTTCTCAAACTGTAATGCTTATAGCTGTTTGCTGCGGTAATATGATGATAAAAATCCCCTTCATTGTCTAACATAAATACTACCCCAGTTTCCAGGCAGGTAGTTTTTTTGCAAGCTTTATAAGGGAGTTTCTTTGTCTAGCATAGCCATTTGCACCAGGGTTTACACCTGGCCTGTGGAAGAAGAATCCAGAAGCTGATTTGTAATTTATATGTGAGAGATCTGGTATTGCTCTAAGGAATAACAGCTGAGCCATCCAGTCTGATGTGTAATTTGTTGCTTGTAATCAGCTGGTCCACTGAGTCCTACCTGGGTACAGTGAGAACTTTTGTAAAGGCAGCTAAGCTGGGCTGCAAAGAATTCTATTAAACTGAACATAGAGAGGTGCTTGTAAGTGGGAAGATGAACAGAATTTAGAGAGAGATCGTAATAAACAAAAAATAGGATACTGGAAGAGAAATAATCGGAAGTGGAAAGAGCACAGACACTGCACAATTCTTGGTAGATATAGGGAATAGTGAAAGAAGTAAAATTTTATTTTTAGGTATATGATTTCCAGGGTGTGCAGTGGGAAAATCAGAACTATTCAAGAGATAGCCAAAGATAACTAAGAATATTTACTTAAACATAACCCAGGATAACTAAAACTTGCTGTACATTAAAGACCGGAAAGCGAACAGCAAATGGGCATCCTCTGTTCCTTTCTTTTGGGCATAGCGAAGAACTGTGAGTTCAGATTTAGTGCACAGATGGGTTAGACACAACAGGGAGTGTTGCTGTTCACTAGCTGGCATTATCTGCTCAGATCTAACAGCTGCACTTGAGCATTATTTGCTATCTCTATTTTGTGAGAATCTAAATTCTCTTTTCTGTAGTGGGGAGAAGTGGCATGTAAAGTTAATCTCCAGGCTACAACTGCATAATGCTAGAGGAGCCATTTTACTCAAATGAGTAAAAATGCTCTTCGCTGTCTCCTTTGGTGCAGGGATTGTTTGTCTTTAAGCACCCCTAGAGTGAAGCTAGCCATAACAATAGAGGAAGCTTCTGTGGAATATAATCTTCAGAAATATGGATTTAGCTGCATTATAACAATAAACTCTGTCTGAACACTGAAAACACAAAAATGGCACAGGAGGCAGCAATAAAGTTTGTGTTTGTTGTTGTTGGTTCTTTAAGAAAAATGCATTTGAGACTGTTACATACCATGAAAACACCTCAAATCCTTAATTTGTGGAAACGTGGTGATTTGGAGAAGAAGAGACTTTTAATCTCAAGCCGACTTCAAATCCTGCATGCCATTTGACTGGCAGGTTAGCTAATAACACAAATGGCATTTGGTAGTGTCAGGAAGGTGTATGCTTTGCATTCCTCAGTCTGCATGCAGAGGCAGAGCCCATTTGCTAAAGAAAAGACTGATTTTGCACATTTTGGGGTAGGGCCTGGAATGAGCGTGGGCTGCCTGGCCACTAGTCTCACAGAGAGCCTTCAGATATCACTATACTGAGCATTGATTTTCCCAGCTTTTAGACCATGTGAGACCTGGGGGAATTCATATCTGTCTCAGGAAGCTCTGGCTCCCAGCACAGTGTGTTGTGTCTTCCTTCCACATCTGCATCAAAATCTGTACACTAACAAGGGCACCAGAACACGACTGTTTATTTTTTCTATTTTTTTCCACAGAATTTACTTGAGTTATATCTTCTGTTAATGGTGTGATGGGCTTGACTGTATGTTTTCTGAGCTTTGTAACAGTATGGTTGTTACTCCTCCAAATGATAACTGTGAATGTAAGACAAATGCTTATAAATGTCACAAGCCTGCCCTTCAATAATAGTCTGCTCTCACCTCTTTTGGAGTATTATAGCAGTATGAACTTATTGTCCTTACTAGCAACAGCAGAGAAATAAACACAAAAGAGAAATGTTTTTTTGGAAAGGAGCATGCCTAGTGCATCTCCCCCTTTACTATTTTAAAAAGCTCATTATGAATTTCAGATCAGAATCACCATTCGCTTAGAAAGACAAGAGAAGACCACTAGATGGTGGTAAAAACCCGAGCCTTTGCTAACAAAAATCTATGAAAAGAGAAGTTCAGAGGGGCAAAGAAGGGGAGGAGGAGCCACCGTTTGAGTACTGAAGTCGTTGTTGCTTGGAGTCTATAAAAAGGCAGTTGCACAGTAAGTAATCTGTACGTGGCCAGCCTTGACTCTATGGATTTACTAATTCCTTTTCCTCTATTTTTGTCGTCCATTCCCACCAAGGAGTCCGCAGCCCCAGATATCGGGTGAGGAGGGGGGCTGGAACTTCTGCTCTCTGGAGGAAAGGTTGCAGGCGATGAAGAGGAGGAGCAGCTGAAGGAGCAGCTCTGGTAAATAGGTACAGTTAATTCTTGATTTCAAACAAAAGGCTCCTTTTAAAAACTGAAAATTATTTAGATTGATAAGCATTGAATTTTATTTGCAACAAGTCACTGACAATTGGCTTTAAGTGTTCCCCTTATTAGGAATCCAATGGCTTACAACTTGCCCTGAATATTCTGTTTACCGAAAGAACATTCGATAAAATACCCACGATCTAAAACAGAAAGTTTGTTTTTATGACAGAATTCCACTCATACTGATTCTGTAACCTTAGTCATCTTGAAATGTATGGATTTGCCTTGGTTAGAGGTTTAATACTTTCCTCTTAAGCAAGCAAGTTAGTATTACACAGATAAGCTGTTTATGACACAGTTCACGCAAACTTAAGAAGTACAAAGGTCAGGAAAGCATTTAAATATTTTATTGAAAATGTTTGATTCTTAATTGTGGTAATAATTTGAACTTTTATATGTTGTATTCAGGTGAGCAGGTTCTGCTGGACCTGATACTATATTCTCCTGCATTTCTGGGCTTTGAGACTGAAACTCTGAAAACTGTTTGTTGTTTTGTGTTCAGCAGAATTTCCAGGACATTGTGCTCACTTCTAGGGGACAGAATAGAATAAACAAAACTGTGAATGAAGAGCACTCGAATCTCTTCAGTAGCTTGTGGTTTTAATTTTCAGAAAGGATGGGTAGAAAAACTGAGCCAGTTGGAGGTTAATTTAGAATCATTAGAGGAATATAGTGTGGAAGAGGCAGGATGTGTACAAGCCAAATTAAACAGAAATGAGTTATATTTGTTTTGTCAACTTTTGCCTGTTCTCGTCATGCTGTATTTTTTTTGGCAGGTTGTTTTGCCTTTTGGAAAATGCATTTACCGCACTCCTTGGCAAGTCTCTCAGAAAGAACAGAACCTGTTTGCTTCCAGAGATGAACACCTCCTCTCAGCTGTATGTTTCTGAACTAAACCTGAGTGCCTTTGGCAGCAACTTTACTGTGCCTACTGTCAAGAGCAAGTCATCACCATGTGAGCAAGTGGTCATTGCAGCTGAGGTGTTCCTAACTCTGGGCATTGTAAGCCTCCTTGAAAATATCTTAGTTATATGTGCAATAATTAAGAACAAGAACTTGCATTCACCCATGTATTTTTTTGTTTGCAGTTTAGCGGTGGCTGACATGCTGGTCAGTGTGTCTAATGCTTGGGAGACAATAACGATATACTTAATAAACAATAGGCATATAATTATGGAAGACGCCTTTGTCCGTCATATAGACAATGTCTTTGATTCAATGATCTGCATATCTGTGGTGGCTTCCATGTGCAGTTTGCTGGCTATAGCAGTAGACAGGTATATCACGATCTTCTATGCCCTGCGTTATCACAACATCATGACAGTGAAACGATCAGGGCTTATTATTGCATGCATCTGGACCTTTTGCACAGGCTGTGGCATTATCTTCATTCTTTATTATGAATCAACTTACGTGATCATTTGTCTCATCACTATGTTTTTTACCATGTTGTTCCTCATGGTCTCACTGTACATCCATATGTTCCTCCTGGCTCGTACTCACGTGAAGAAAATAGCTGCTTTGCCTGGGTACCACTCTGTCCGTCAAAGAACCAGCATGAAAGGAGCCATCACTCTGACTATGCTTCTTGGCATCTTCATTGTTTGCTGGGCTCCATTCTTCCTTCATCTCATCCTGATGATCTCCTGCCCTCAAAACCTCTACTGTGTTTGCTTCATGTCTCACTTCAACATGTACCTCATTCTCATTATGTGCAACTCAGTGATTGATCCCTTGATCTATGCCTTTCGTAGCCAGGAAATGAGGAAGACCTTCAAAGAAATAATTTGTTGCTATAGCCTGAGAATGGTCTGTGGGTTATCAAATAAGTATTAAGAAAACAAAACCAAACCAGGGAAGAGGATTGAAGTGCAACATCTTGCTGCCTCTTGTGATTCTGCTGAAATGTCTATGGAACATCTTCATTCAGCTGTCATGATTTCTGCAGCAATCAGAAACCAATTTTTAAATGGGATTTTACCTTTTCCTCCACGCACCTCTCTCACACTGGTACTAGGAGCTACTCAGTGCATCTGTAGGATGGGGAGAAAGAATATTTTGAATCTCGTTTACCCTACTGAAGACTGGACCTTATAAAGGGATTATACGGGAAAGCCTTATTTTTCTTTCTGCTAAATGCAACGAGTGTGAGCTGCCATGCAAGTCAGCCTCTTAGTGTGTGTTGATATTCTCAATCTCTGTAGATACAGCATGGCTTATTTTCACACCAGAATTAACTTTTTTGTTTTTTCTATTTCCTTCTGAAGATATGAAATCACAGAAGCAGCTCCAATTATCAGGGTTCACATACCTCGCTCAACAGTTATGACCAATATATATGCACATATCAGCAGTCTTGTACTCCAGTCATGACTGTTACTGTTATAAAATATGTACTATGTGAGTGGACAGTGTTACCAGGAGATTTTCCAGGTTGTACGCAGTACTTTGTCATATCTGACTATAAGCATTCTCACTGTGAGGTAAGATGTACCATAGGTGAATTTTAAGGCTAAATGTGAAGACTGAGCTGATTCTAGTTCGTCTGTTTTCTTAATTCACCAGGGCCAGGGTAGTAAAGGGTACATGGCCTCTAGACAGTCATGTAATGTTTTGTGGAGAAGGAAGGACTGTGCAAACGGTTGCCTTCGTCTATGCATTAGAAAAGCATTTCAGCTAAGAGTAGCTTTTGTCACTGGAGGAAGATCTACCGTAGGTTGCATCTTTCAAGCTGGAAAAAAACAAGAAAAAACAAGTGTGATGATCAGAAGGGATAGCAGGCAGTTGCAAAACAAGGATTTCAAAAACTCGGGCATATGTAGTTACAATAGAGAGTCCTGACTTTTGCTCCCCAAACAAGTAGTTTATTGAGAGGATTCTAATGTGAAACCCTCATGAATTTTGTGTAATTTGTAACTAATCATACTCTCATAAAGATGCTGTTCTGCAACAGCTATGTGATGTGTGAAATATTGGACTTATCACAGATGAAGGAAGTGCAACTGTGGCATTGATTTCCTGATGCCAATGGGTGGTATGTATCCTGCACTGAGATATAAGTTATGAAAATATTTCAAGCAGTGGTACCCTACTGATCAGATACAAAAATATAGCTTGGAAAAATGAATTGTTTTTCCCAACAAGCTGAAAGAATAACCCTTGTTATATTTAGTTTAGGGTTGCTCTAAAACTGTTTTTGTCAACAAAACTATGATTGAGTCAATGGGCCTTAGATTACATAATCAAGGTAGAAGTCCTGATCAGCTGTTAGGAGAATTTTTTTACTATAAGGGTGGTCAAACATGGGAATGGGTGTCTGGTGGTTGTGTAGTCTCCATCTTTGGAGATATTCAGAACTTGACTGGACACAACCCTAAACAGTCTGCTCGAAGTAGAAAGCTGATTCTAACTTTGAAGCTGTCCCTGCTTTGAATGATTTGGAATAGATGACCTTACAGGTCCCTTGCAACCCAGGTTATTCTGTGATTCTATGGAACAGTTCGTGTATTGTGACAAAATTATCTTTTTCCCCCTTCTAACTTAATTTCTTGTGTAAGAAGAAGTGTAAGAGATTTTTCTCCACACATTTAGAAATATAGCATACTTCATGTCTTCATCTGCTTTGGACGGCTCTGGCATGATAAGTAAGTCTTTAGCACCAGGGTTATACCTTTTCTCTGCTGCATCTTAAAATATATACTGCCTCCAGCTCACACATATCTCTCTCTGATACATGTGGGAGTGTTATTCTCAGTGGAGACACCTTATTATGTTGACTGTAAATATACCGGTTATATCAGTACACTAGGCACTGGATTCTTCCTTCGGCTATATCTGAAAACGGGATTTCAGAGGTATGTTTATGGTCACAGAATCACAGAATGGTTGGGGTTGGAAGGGACCTCTGGAGATCATCTAGTCCAACCCAGTCTATAGTGAGAATTTTGCCTTGTTTCAGTCCACCTCTTAATCCTATACATAATGGCACCTAGGAGTGTGCTCTTGCTATTATGAATGTAAATAGCAAAAAAAGAGACAGTTCAATATCATAGTGAAAGGCACCAGCTGATGTTGTAAATAAATCATTAAATCTTTGTTGGGTATTGCAAATAAGACAGCCATGTACATAATTGTAAATTAATGAAGAGGAAGCCAAACTGTAATAGCTTTGGGTACTTTCTTGGATTGTACATTACCTTTTTGTTGGAAATTTATTTGATGTATAAATACAGACAAGAAGAAATTATTAAACTGGATTGCTGGAAAACCTACCATATTGGTTATTCATTGTAATGTGTCTACTAAACTAACAGAGTATTCACAGAGGAAATATTGCATTACAAGTGCTCACTTCTCAATTTAAGCAGATGCCTTATTAAAAAACACATTCTGAAAGAAAATTACAGATGAATACAATGTATTTACATTCATACCTATGCTCCTCGAGGTGTCAGCATCACACCCTCATTATAAACTTTACAGGTGGGAAGGTAAAACAGCTTAAGGGGGAAAATAAAGAATTTTTCAAGAGCAGGCTAGAACAGTTCCCGCAGAGGTTGTTTATGCTACAGGAATGCATACAAAATACGTCTCTGTGAGACCATGACATGTTTTAATCTACTTCTTTCTCCTGCTTAGCTGCAGAATAAAAACAGTATTTAGCATGCTTTCACTTTGCCAGAGCTTGGAAAATACAAATTATTCTGATAGATTGGGACAAGCAGCCATTGTGTAAGTATGAAATCTGCTGTCAAAAGACAGATATGAAAAAATTAGCTGCTAGGCTGTCATTGCACTGTGTCTGCATAGCTAATGTACTACTGTACTAATGTACTACTCTTGCTCACACTGCCAGTTATTTACAGTTTGGTATCAGTAACTAGAAAGAAGCTGAAATCACACTCTTTCTGTTCCATAACTCCAAAACCAACTTCTATTGCCCACTGCTGCTCTGATGACTGAACACTTCTCTGCCTCTAACTTGTGTGTCACCATTTTCAAGTTTTCGATAAGAAATTATTCCGAACTCTTGTTGCAGGTGGGGTCAACTTAAATAAACTCACAAAGGGCAGTGAAGTTTCACCTGCATTTTAAGTAAATTAGTAGGAGCAGCGAGAATATTAAAAAAAACATGGGGGATTCCCCTACCTCCCTTGCAGTAAATTTTTCTTCCGTTGCTGGCCAGCTTCTTGCACAGAAGATGAACTCATGGTGAACATTGTTGTGTTGAGGGATTGCAATGGACAGTCCCAGGCTCCAACTGTGTTGGTTTGCATACACAGTGCCCTTCTTGTTAGGAAGGGTGAGTTAATGAGGTATTGGAACCTGGATGTCAAAATGGAGATCCCCATATCTGGGATGGAGAATCGTGCAGGCTGTGGTGGAGCTGCCTGCATAAGTTTCTATGCCAGGTGAGATGGTCTCTCTGCTTTTCTAATCTTATCATGTATTGCAACCCGAGCTGTGTGTATCTTGGATTCCGTTTGTTCTTCACACAGGACAGCAGAGGAGAATCTGAGTACGTATGTGTCTATCTACACTTACATACTTGCCTACATGTATATGAGGACTTTCTCCCAAAATACAATGACAAGCAATATCAACAAATCAAATGTAGGCAAGGATGTACACTTTCTTTTCCCTAAGCTTTCTGCTCTTTGTCATCCAGTTATTTATTACACTACCTTCCATTTTGCAGCTTGTTTCTCACATATTTCATCCACCTGTGACCCAACTAGCAACAGTCTAAATCTGAAGCAGAAGAAAAAAACCTCAAGTGCTTTTTGTATCCTGAGCTTTTGAAAATTATAGTTAATCAGTGCAACAGAATAAAAAGTTCCTCTAGTGCCTCTCAGAGTCAAAAATCAGTATAATTTAAATCCTTATGGTCTTAAGCACTGTCCCTAGAACAGTTTCCTCTTGAGCTGCTTGCCTTAAATACCCTAAGAACATGTGACTGGCTGTTCTGAGCATTGAGAGTGAAGGGTGTCCATCAAAAAGAAGAGCACCTGTTCAGGGGAATTATACAAAGCCTGGACATGTGCATGGAAATCCTCTGGAATACCCTTACAGCTTCCAGCAAGCTTCTTGGGCAGGAGGTTGTATTTACAGCTTTGTGACTGATAGCTCTCAACGACTGTTTCTTACAAGAATTTATCTAATTACTTTTGGATCTCTTTATACTCATCTGCAACATCTTGTGACAGTAAGTTTCCCAATTTACATATGTTTTGTGGAAAAATGATTTTTTTTTTCTCTTATGAAACATCTGCTTGGAAGTTTTCTTCAATGCTCCTGAGTCCTTATGTTGTAAAGAAAAGACTGGTCTCCATTCACTTTCCTGTGCTAGTCTTTATCCTATTCCCTTATATTCCCCTATAAAGCTTCTGTTTTCCAGCCAAGGTTGCTAGCCTATTTAATCTCTACTGATATTTTCATACTTCGTTGTCCTTACGTTGTTTTCCTAGATCTACTATATTCTTCCTGACTCAGAGCGTAACAGATCAGCATATGATAATCCAGATGATGTTTTGTTCTCTATTCTTTTCTTAGAGGCATGTAAAAATATACTTTTATTTAGTACATCACGCTCCATAATTTGGAAAATTTCAAGATCTCTGAAAGAATTCCTTCTCTACAGATACTCATAAGAACACATACGCTCTGTTCTCTAAATAGGCTTATATTTTCAGTGATAAGGGTTTTGGTCATACATCCGCATCTTAAACGTAGGCCAAAACCAATGGTGCTTAGGAGTGTTTCTGTGTTTCCAGGTCCAAGTACGTGCCTTGGCTGTGGTCCAGCTCTGTGGCAGAATTCATCTGATGAATACAGCTTCCATTTCCCTGCCTCTGATGGGAAGGAAGCCTGGCCACAGAGGCTGGAAGAGCCTTGCAATGTGTCCCAGCCGTGCTCTGGGTGGCTGAGGATCAAGGACCCTATGTTTAGACACAAAGTTCTCCTGGAAGCCCATCATTTCTTTGATAAGGGTGTTAAGAACACCATTTGCACAGCTACCTCCAGATGGTGATTCATCACTCCTCTCCTTTCAATTAGGTTGGTTTTACATCTGATTAAAGTAAGATGAGAATTGGAACTATAAGCTTTGTATGCAGGCTCCAGATGATTTTCAAAGGCACCAAATGAACATTTTGATGCCCTGTTGCTTAATGCCCTAATTAACAGCAACAAAACAAAATAAAAGCTCACAAAGAAAATAGAATTAATTTTTCCCTCTATTTTGCCAGTTTTTAACAGGACATGATTACTTTTGGCAAGCAATAAGTGGTGTTGCCTGTAAATTAGCCCTTTTTCTTTTTTTTCCCCCTTTTTTTCTTTCTTTTTTATCTTTCACAGAAACTTCTTGCCTACTTAATCTACCCTGAAAAAGTGACCCTAGGAATACCTATCATCTTTTACCTATCATCTTTTTATTGTGTCTTTTGATTGTCATAGCTTTTCTCTGAACTGCTTTCTGGAAAGCTTTGAACGGGTTTTGAGTCTGGACCTAAATCCCTGAATGTCTATATCCCAGCAATTCACAGCACTGGGATAGCCTTACATAGACCTTTCTGTTATTTCTGCTTCACAGGTTCCTTGTGCTTTTTAAAACCGGGGGAATCTGTCCACGATATTCTTGCTTTCGAAGGGTAGCAGGAAATACTCCTAAACTTTAACTTTGTTTTAAATCTATAGCAACATAGTTATCGGTAGTGCCAACACTGATCTCAGCTCAGAGATACATCACTGAAACCAAAAGTAACTCTTTCCCAAACATTTTTCACAGAGGACATAAAGAGCCCTGGCTATAATAAGGAGAGGCAATTGCTTATGCAGTGGTAGATAAGTGACAGAGCTGGAGTAAACAAGCATTTTAAATCTGTGTTAAGTTCACACTTCACTCTTACAGAGGATGAGGATGAACTACCGTTCCCTACTGTGAGGACTGGGGTGTACTAAAAAGTGTCCTGGTAGATGAACTCGTGATAAATTCACTTTTAGAGAAGGAGAGCCAGTGAGTGCTGGAAACCTGACCGAAAGTCTTTATGCAAGACCCTCAGCAGGTATGACTGGATCCCATTCCACTGAAGAGTCTTGTTCCTCCTTAGAGAGGAAAATAACAATATTTTAAACATTGGTAGAAAACCACTGTGTCAACAAACATGTTTGTTTCTCGTGTTCCTCAGAATGAGAGCCTGCCAGCTCTCCACAGTAGGCCCACAGGGTCAAGTGGTCTGACTGGGGATCTCTGAAAAGTCAGCTCATAGGGAACCTGCTTAACTCACTTGGAAAATGTAGGTTAAACCTTTGACTTCTCCTAGGCTTAAGCGCCCTGCTTGGTAATCAGGGTTTGCAAAGCAGGTGCTTAAACCCCCTTCTTTTAAATGGCAGAGGAAAGAGATGAATCACTTGAATTTCAAGTGCAGTTCCAATGACAGTTCATGTCCCTGCATAAAGCACATAAAAAATGAAGAGGTAGGAGGTAAGTCCTCGAGTGAAGTCCAAGTCTTTCATCTCACAGTGAAGCTGCTAAATATTCAGGTTTTCACTATGAAAAGGGACATTGTCACTGCCACCTCTGAATCTGGAGGTGGATTTTTGAAGGAAAACTTTGTGAAGAAAAAAGGTGGTATTTGATGTGTATGTAGCCTGCTGTTTTAGTTAGACTTTGAGAAAGTCTGACAGTCCCTCTGGTGGAACAAGTAGAGAAACATATTTTCAGTTAATTTTGACTGGACTTATTTTTAAGGTGGGATTGTGGTCAGTAGCCATCAGTGTGTCTGCCATCCAAAGCGGAAGTGTTCAGCTTCTAGAAAACTGGAAGGTGCAAAGATTTTAGGCACAACAAGTGACAGGTGGATGTAGGCTCCCAGCTGCTCATCCAGCTCCTTGGTTTTATTGGCCACATGCCTGGTGCTCCAGCCATGTGCGATTAATAACTGAAAGCCGTGGCATTTTAAGCAACATACTGGAACTGTATTTAGAGTGGGGGATATTGAAAACATGTCCAGCTTAATTAGAAAGGAATGGAAAAGAGGAAAGCCACCCTAGAGCTACCTCATGGGAGACAGCCCTGCCATACAGAGAAGCGGGGGATCAGAGGGCTGTTGCACAATGTAGTGAGTAAATAGATGACAAGTACAATATGAGCTCTGGTGGACCTTTAAAGGGGAAGGTAGGTGATACAAGGAACACCATGTGTATTTCAGATGACCTTTTGTTGAAAATGTCAGTTAGAAGACTGTATTGAATTTATAAAGAGGGTAATAAATAACTGGACTGAATAATGAAAGGTTTAATGCTTAGGGAAGAACTAGAGCAAAAATCCAGGGAGACTGGATACCTGGAATTAGACATACTCAAAACTTTGCTGAATTAATAATGGCCAGTGAAGTGCTAGCTTTTTTAGTGTTGTGAAAAAACAAAACAAAACCAAACCACAACATTTAATGACAAGAATATGGCTGATAATAATGAAGTAAATCTGTGGTGAACTAACAGAGCTGATAGAGGATAGCCTCCATGGAGGCTGCTCCTAGACCTTGTCCTTGGTTATCGCTGCCTGCAGCAGGTCCCCTCCAGCCACGTTCCAGTCCTGGGAGGGGACCGTCCACATGCCCAGGACAGCTGTGCACTTTGGAAGAGATATAATAACCCTTCCGCATAGAGAAATAGGGAGGTATTTAGCCATATCCAGATAGATTTTTGGTTTATTTTGTTCTTCAGTTTACCTTTCTATGGTATTTTTGATCTTTCAGCTTGACTGGCTAAAATAACTTCTGAACAGAGCTAATTAAGCAGATATTTAGAATTCAGTAGCATCTCCCTTCTGAGAGTCTCAGAGTATTTGGCAAACACTAATGAATGAAATCTCAAATGAGATTTCTTCTCTTGCAGAAGCATAACATCACCCTAAGGGTGAAGGTAGAGAGCTAAAGATAAGTTATTCTTAAAGCAGAGCTTTAGAGCTTTTGTCCTTTTGCAGTTAAGTAGCACTTCTCTGAAGCCATCACACAATCTAAGAACCGGGCTTCAAGACACCAAAAAGACACCCACGGTGTAACATGGGGTGGTGGGATAGTCCCAAGCACAGTTTCCTCCTGTACCAGACCTGAGGAAAATGGTTGTGCTCTGTGCTGTGGTACCAGCTGTGACTCTGGAATCCCCACTGTGCTGCAAGGACAGGCAGGGCATTTCCTCCTCTCAAAAAGTGGATTTGCAGCCCTGATTCTTCCTTCTCTCCCCTGGAGCCCAGACACAGTGAAAACATAGGAGGAAGTATTCAGGTACCTGTGCAGTGTTTGCTGATAAGGTTGTTCCCTTAGGTGATAAAGACAGTTGGGTGTATTTCTTGTTTGTAACAGGTCCAGAATCTATTTGCAACGTGAAAAACTCTGGAGCAGCAGCTCCAATCACTGCAATGCATGGAGCTTGAATAAATAAATAAATACATTGCTAGATCAATGTATTTAAAATGGGTTATTTAAAACATAGGTTAAGGATAGGGAGTGAGACACTGCGACTTGCAGGATGTGAAAGTGTCTGGAGGCTTTTCAAACTGTGTAAGAGCACTTTGCACACTAATAAGACCTCTTAATGCATCCTTACTTCTCTGAAATGCTTGTACTGCTCAGGACTGTCCTCTGATTAACAAACCAAATCAAATTTATTTCCTTTATTAATTAACTGAAACAGTCACAGTCAATAGGATTTCAGGGCTTAAGGGTATCATATTCATTGCTACTGGCTTGGATGTTAGCAGTAGTCTTAGCTGATAGGTAAGGTTAAGTTTTTATTAGACTAGCATTGCTTTTCTAGTAAGCCAGTCCACAAGGGAAGCACACTTTAAAAGCTGTGCTTGATGGGTTTCTGCATTTTCCTATGGATGTTTTAATTTGACTGTACTTTCGATACAACATCTGCTTTCACTGAAAATACTTTTTGGACAGTAAAACTTGCTAAGGTAGAGATGGGATATCGCTAGTACAAAGATACGGGATAGTACCTCTAGATTGAAATGACCAACCTAATTCAACTTGATAAACTATTGATTCTTAAATCTAAAAAATTTTGCCACTGGAATTCCTGGTAGGTACTCCGATACGAGCATTTACATCCACCTTCTTTTGGTTTTGGCTTGTGGTGTGGGTCTCAGTTCCAGAGGGAAGCCTGCTCAGACTGTAGCTTGTGGGTTTGGAAAGGACTATGGTAGTCTGAATATGTTATGCTAATGCTTTGGCAAAACCACCAACAAGGCAAAGACAGAAGATTGTGTCAACTTCTCCCTGTTATTTTCTGAGGGTGTTAGACAATTCTTCATTAAAAAAAAAAAAGGAAGTTAGAATATGGAATGACATTTCTTGCTCTTGAAATGTGAAAATACACAGAAATTAGATGGAGATTTCTAATTATATCCACAGTCTTAGGCTAATATTTTGCTATAACTTGAGGTATCTATAAAACAAATTAAAGCAATTTTTATTCTACAGAAAATACTTTTCTTGTGTAGGATAGGAGATACTTAAAAATCTTTTATACTTCTGTGATAAGGCACATTTGACTCCTAGATTTCTGTGGGTATTAGGTCTATTGCTGGTTAGCTGCTGGTGACCCTCTGCCTCTGTTTTGTATTACTTATGCTGCAGGTGAGGCACGTGTTTGTTGCAGTTACAATGGTTTTCTTTCCAGTTTTACTTTCACCAATCTACTGCTCCAGCCTAGTAGGATTATGAGTCCACTGAGAACTTCTTCCTTAAGGAACCATGGACTTCCATGGCAGCAAGTGGTAAGCACTGCTTGTGCCTCCCACAGCAACACATTCCTCTGCAGTGCAGAAACAGACGCAACTTAGAATGAGTTTGTCCGGCAGGAAAAAGAAAATCAATGATGAATGAAAACAACTAAAGCTTTTAAAAATACCTTAGTTTCAGTAAGGCTGCTGTCTTTGATTACTCACCCTACATGTAGCCATCTGGTCTAAAATCCCCTTGAGTCTATCTGCAGTTGGATGGTTTGAGGGCATCTTTTTTCAGTTTGCACCTCTTTCTTTGAAAAGATCTGTGGCTGACTGGCACCTGCTGTTCATTAGCTTGATGGCAGCATTCTTGATTTACTCTCCGATTCAAGCAAATACATGAGAACCGTCTGTTCTTTACAACTGCAAACTGTCTTTCTGAAATCTGTGGGACTGTTCGCATCCTTGATGACTCTGGGGTAAGAAGATGGTGTTGGAGACCCCATGACTAGACCAAACATCCCTGCATAACAAAGGAAAATATGGCACAAGGACTGACTTGAGGGTCCCAGATTATCTAGTCATGTAAATATGTCACTGTATTTGGGCCAAGTGTAACAGCCAGCCACTGACAGCAATGTCATTTATTTTGCAAAGTGCAATTAATCTCTTCCCCTTCTTCATACAATATGCATGTATGTCATTTTGGAGCTAGAATTAAGCAAGAAAACATTTTTAAAGGGATTGCGTAGATACTATGAAAGGACTAAATTAATCAGATGTGGAAATGTGAATTTTCGTGTCTGGTGCCACTATTGTGTTAACATAATAAATTCAGAGGCTATGAAAAAAGTTGTGGCAAGAACTTGCTGAAATTGAGTTGTTAATAGAGAGGAATTACCTCAATGATTTTGATGTAGCCATTACAGGCCGAGATTTTTATGATCTTTATAATGAAAGGCAGACTTGTTGATCATATCAACCTGCTCTAGTCTTAAAATTCTGAATTAAGCTTCATGGAAAGTAAGCAAATGTTCAGGTGTCTTTCCAAAGAAAGCTAATGAACAGTGAAAACTGTTTTCTTTTTAAGGGGCAGATTAATGTGGTTGAAAAGATGTTTGCCTGTATTTATAAATGTGGAGGTTCATACTAGAAGCTTTCATGAGGCCAGGTTAAGACCAGAACATCAGAGCTATACAAAGGTTAACAGAAGCATTGAATCAGAAATCACAGTACAAGTGAACAGCCTGAACTGTGAAGTAGCTTTGTACAAAATTCTGCTTCAGCTGAGAAGGGTTGAGGGTATAATTAATTGATTAAAAAAACAGAAAGAAGAATTAAGCTCATGGAATAATTTATGTTAAAATTAATTTATCCAGATCTAGCAGTGATATGACACATTTATTCATCAGCTAATTTCCTGGAATTGTTTGACCTTATTTGAATCAACCATGATTAACCTTATTTAGTTTTGTGTTGATTATGGTTACTGCATCTCTAATCATCCATAGTTTCGGTTATTTGTGTGTTTTTGCTGCCTCTAAAATATTTTGTATGGGTAGCAATGAATTAAAAAATTCGGAAGAGGTAAAATGCAAGGGAATAATAAAAATCACCTTAAATTCATGCCTGTCAATGTTCATTTTAAAATTCCCACAAGTAAAAAGATGAGCTGTCATTTTAGACATCCATTCAACCATCAACTGTGTAAATAAAATTGTAGAAGATAAATGATAGAATAAATCAGTACAGGAGAGCTTCTTTGGAATAAATTTAGAAATAAGTAAAAATGTTCAATTATGGGTTCTAGAGCAGTTCTGATGTTTTCAAGTGTACATTTAACATTTAACTTGGCTTGAGCAGAAATTTCAGTTTAATACTAACATCTGTGATATATATGGGTATTGTTTTAGTAGACCCATAATCTAGCTGGTCAATAATTATTTTCAAATAGATGCCTTTACTTGCTAGTGGTTGCGCAGTGCAAGTTTCTATTTACTTAGGTGTTTTTTAACGGATCTTGTTAAACCTTGTTTGAGTTCCTCTGAGGGAGACTATTTTGCCAGCTTCTCTGTCTGCAGAGCAGGGATTGCAGGGCCATTAGGAGTTACCAACACCTTGACTTTTTGCAGCTTTGGCACAGGGAGGAGCAGCGAGGGGTGGGTGGTGTGATACAAAGACTCTGGCTAAGAAGTTGATTGGCAAATGTACAAATAAGCATCATGAATCTTTATGCAGCAGGCAGGATGTTTGGAAGGAAGACACATGTTCCAGATGTCCTCTGATGGTACTTTTTTTTTTTTTTTTAATTCTAGGCAAGATGAAAGACAAGGAGAACTTTAATGGGTCTGATTAATCACCAGTTATATGAATGGTATTATGCTGATGTTCATTTTGCATACACCATTGTATAACCTATGGTTAGGCAACAAATTAAAGCTGGTCATTGCTGGGGACTCACAATATTCTTCCCTCGTATGACTGTTTATGAAAATTCTTACTATAATGTTAAAATATTCCTATTTAGATATTTTTCTCCTAAAGCACTTAAAAGAGGATGAATGAAAATAACCATTACGACTCAGCCTTTTTTCTCAAACTAAAAGTTAGTGGAAATGCAGTAAATGCAGGGTAGGAATTTCCCAAAGACGGTCTCACCTGTAGAATGTCTTTAGACATAAAATACCTGAAAATGCTCGTCTTAATCCAACAACTGATTTCCTGGGAGTGCAATGGGCTTTTCAAACGAATGGACAGCTGAAGAGGCAGGCTATCTGAATCCTGCTGCGAGATACTTCACAGTGTGTATCATTCTGCTGATTTCAGTTCAACATTTTGTGGACCAGTTGTATACAAAGTAGGATTTTTCTCCTCCTTTGTGGTGCAGACTGAAAGTTTCAGGGTTTACCCACCTTGTAACTATACTTTGTAAGCTTAAATAGCAGAGAATTATTTCCAAAAGTGTAAAACCAACATTGTATTAGGAAGTAGACAGATTGGTTTGAAGGGAAAGAAGAAAACAGTTAATTACATAGTCTGTCTGAGAAATAACAACTGAAGTGTGAGATTAAGGCAACTGGGGCATAACAGTTTGTGAAAGTAGTCACAGGGTACAGAGAGGAACTACACAGGATTGCATACCAGCAAGTCCACTGCAGGCAGGGCTGCCTGTCAAAGCGACAGCTTCAGAGAGAGTCCCAGGACACAAGACCTGCTGAAAAGGGTGGCCACAGATGCTCTAGGGACAAGACGTTTATGATCGTAAAACTGGGTCAACATCCCTTGTTCCACTTCACGGTCAGTAAACTGACCTTGTATTTCTCTCATCCTGAGAAAGGAAACAGCACACTCTGCCCATCCACCAGTTTCATGGGTAAGCTGTTCATTTTTGTGTTTTGTCTACTGCTGTGCTACTTGGGATGTTGGTCTCTTTAGGACTTCGCCCATGGAGGCCGTCTTGTTCCTCATTGGAGCAGGATAAAGTTTTTCATTCAAATCACAGCTGAATGAATGCCCACAATAGGACTAACATGCTTTGTGAGATTTTTAAGGTTCTGAAATGCGTGGTGCTTTGTAATCCATTTTTTAACAAAATGTGACTGTATCAGGGTTTCAGATTTAGGTCTCAGGCTCTGCCTGTCTTTTCCTCTGGGCTTCTGAAGTGACCAGGGACCCCTTGGCTTCAGAAGCATTCCCATACAAAGGCCATTGAAGGTGACACACTTTTACAAAATGGTTTGGCTTTAGCAGTACAGGACAGATATGGCACTGCAAAAGCCTTCCTCAAAACATGATAAAAGGTGATTATTTAGTATATTTTCCATTATATTTTCAGCTTCCAATGCACTTGGATGAAGCTTCACTATTTGTTAAAATGTAAGGAGTGTTTTCTTTCTTACTACTGATGATGCTTGGGTTGTTTTTTCATCACTTTAATTGAGGAAGAAAAAATTAAAAAAAGAAAAAGGAAAAGGAAGGAATTGTTTTATTTGTTTGTTTGTTATAAAAGTTAAAATTTTGAGGGGGCTCAAAGTTCCAGATATTTTATCTGAATGCACTTTCTGGTTTTTCAACAGCTCTACAAGATCCCAAATTATTTCATCTGTAGCTGTTTTGATCTCATGTAGCAGCTTGCTCCTTCATGAGTTGAAACTATATTGCTGTAATTCATCCTATGTTGTGATAAGCACTTCCGTAACTGAAAAGTTTTATTTACCTCAGAACAGTCACTGAAACATCTGAACAACAGCTGCCAAAAGGAAAAAAAATGCTTTGGATCTCTTCTTGTTACAGACTTGAACTCTGGACTTGAGTGCTGATCTTCCATACCCAACTGAATTGGTCCAAAATGAGAGAGAGAGAGGCTCACAGCTGCCATGCTGAGTTAGTTTCTTGTGTATTTACCAGGAATAAAACATTTCTATTCAGTAACTCTTATACCCTGAAAGTGATATATGTGAACATTTTGAAGATACAGGGGTTTCCCTGTGTGCATCCAAGACATCTCTTTGCAGGAGCACAAACAGGGAAGTGCTGCTTGTCTGCAAATGCTTTTAAAAGTGTGTCACTACTGGAAGAGTACAGGCTTGCACTATGTTTTTCTTAGAAAAATCAATAATGACAAGACCTATGAAGTCAGTTAGGATTTAATTTTTAAATTACTCCAAAGCTTTTTAGAGCTGAAGGAATGAATTTCAAACATTTTTATGTATTCAGGCTTATCATTGTGCTATCTCCTTTTACACTAGTTGAGAGATGGTGTTCCTTGATTTTTCACTGCCTTGTTGCTACAAAGGAGGGAGCTGGGAGATTTTTCTGGAGAGATGGATTATGCGATATGGATCAATCTTTCTTTAAAGAATGTAAACACTATAAAAACATGAAACCTATCTGTTTCTTTGGATTAATTCTGCTTCATTGAGTAGCTAATACCTGTTAAATAACTCCCAAGAGGATGTAATACATACAATTTCCTGCAAATGACAACTTTGAAGAGAAATTTGGCTCCAGTAGAATGTGGTGAGACTTTAGATAGCTGTAGGAATATCTGCTGGGTGAGTTTCATGCTATGGACTTCTGCCAATGTATCTTAACTCAAATTTGCAAAAATACACTTTGTTCCAGCGTTGATCCTGCTTGATTGCCTGAACTGTATTAACGTCAAGTCTCTTAAGGGTCGTGGGAAAAAGATGATAGTATTTAATTCCCTTCTGTACGATAATAATACTGTTTTGCCTCAGAAACTTTAGCTTCTTTCATTTGACAAATGAGGAAGTACAGGCCCTTGACTGTTCCCAATGTCCCTGTTGACAGTGAGATACAGTAGTGGGAGCCAAACCAGCAATATACATCCTGCTTTTCCACTTTCACTTAGTGACGTTTCCTGCAAGTTCATTTCAGATAAGTGTCATTTCTGTAGAGCAGAGGCAAAAGTTAGAACAAAAGAAGAGAGCAAACATTTGCCATATAAACAACAAGGATTTTTGCTGTCTCCTCTGCAATGCATTCTTGAGGAAGCCTTCATTTGTAACAATACATCTATGTATAAAACAACAGTAAGCATGAAAATATAAACATCCAAAGTTCTATGTGCAAAGTCAATCTTATTTCTCTCCCTTGGTGGGTCTATTTTAAGACACTTTTCTGCTGTATTTGCTAACTATTACAATTGTATTCAATAGTAGTACAGTATATACTAAAAATACATGTGAAAAGTCCACAGGTGACTTAGAATTTGGAGTTCCATCTTTAAAAGCAAAGAGGGAGCCAGTTTCTGGATGGAAAGTTAATGGCACACTTTCTCACATTTTCTCTTCTTTTAGGTGACTTAGGTATTTTATGAGATTAAAGATTCATCTGGTGCTAATCTTTATTTTCTCATTTCGGCTTTATTGATAGTATTTACTAAGTATTTTTTTTTCTTTAAATTAATCATAGTTCCTATAGCTGAAGCAAGTATAATTTCTTTACACTGATATACTGTTTTTGGCTGGGTTAGAGTTAATTTTCTTTGTAGTAGTAGCTTGTATGGTGGTGTGTTTTGGATTGATGACAAAACCAGTGTGGATAACAGGCTGATGTTTTAGTGATTGCTGAGTAGTGCTCACACAGCAACAAGGCCTTTTGTGATTCCCATGCTGCACTGTGGGTATGTGGGCTGGGGCTGCACAAGAAGCTGGGAGGGGACACAGCCAGGACAGCTGACCCCAAATGACCAAAGGGATATTCCATACCGTATGACATCGTGCTCAGTGGTAAAAAGCTCAAAGAAAGGAGGAGGAAGGGAGAACATTTGGAGTGATGGCATTTGTCTTCCCAAGGAGCTATTACACGTGATGGAGCCCGCTGTCCTGGGAATGGCTGAACACCTACCTGCTGATGGGAAACAGTGAATGAATTCCTTATTTTGCTTTGCTTGCACATCCAACTTTTGCTTTACCTATCAAACTGTCTTTATCTCAACCCATAAATTTTCGCACTTTTACTCTTCCATTCTGTCTCCCATCCCCCTGGGGGAGAATGGGCAAGTGGCTGTGTGAGGCTGAGCTGCTTACTGAGGTTAAACCACAACAACTGACTAATTAGAACAGAACAGGACTGACTTGTAGCTGGCAGAGCTGAAAGAGTGTTTCACAGCAGCATCAGCCTTCTGCTTAGAAACCCGTGGTGCATGAGCTACAGGTGCCACTATGGTTCTCTGAAGACCTTATTCCAAATAAAAATCTGTGGAAGGATAATTTCCTGAGAGAAATTATGCTGCCACAGGTCTAAATACTGCAGGGCACTGAGAGCACATCTCTGCAAAACTCTGCCAATTTTTCTGGCTCTTTGTGGCATTCTGTGTCAAAAAAGAGTTCCTGTTCTCCTCAAAGTCTTTGCTGTGCAGTTGGAGGTAAGGGGATTCTACAGGCACAGAAATAAGTAGATACAAAGCTGAATACAACTTCACTGCAACAAGACTAAATCAGTGACAGAGGCACCTCATGTCTCCCAGGTGACCCATGTTATTTTGAAGGTATGACACTGTAGTTCATTCAGACTTTGCATTCCCTCTTGTTCTGTTGGCGAGGTGAAAGAAAAGGAGGAAACTTCCCTCAAGCAGTTTTGATCTGCTTGAGCAATCCAAGTGACAGAGAGCTCAGTGATGAAAGGTAAAGTCGTCAAACATGATTCAAGAAGTTCAGGGAGAAGCACAGAAGTTGATGAGTTGACTGGGATGACAACTTTTGTGGAAGGATAGAGGGGACATCATAAATGAACTAGCCCCCTTTTTTTCTGCTTCTCTGCCTTTCATTGCCCTGTTATGACAAGGTCAATGAAGATTATGTACTTACAACAAATTACCATATTTTAAAAACTAAGTTATCTCTTTATTAAGAAATCTATGTCAAGCGTAGCTGGTGGTAGCATCCCAGCACATGCCAAAAGACTGACTTATTTTTACACTTTCTTCTCTTTTGCAATGTGTTGTCCTTGTCAAGCACTTTATCACATCTCTTTACGGTTGTTATTGTTGCTGAAGTGTTTTGGTAAAAGCTATCAACAATTCAGGGGGACTAGAGGGATTTAAATGTTATTAGCTGATCACTGAAAAACAGTTTTACTCTCTCCTGGCTGCTTTACTGCTACAGCGTGTTAGATCTTGGTGTTCTTTCAGTATGCAGTTCCCTGGATCATTCTTGTTTGTATCACTGCTGATTGCAGGGTAATGGCTCCTATCCTGTTGCTACCAACCTTTCTTTGTCAGCTTCAGGTTCCTTTCATGGTCATGCTTTCTTCTACATAAAGCAAACTGAAGTTTTTTCTAGGTCCTCCTGGTCTTGTTTGACACAGTGAGCCAAGCAGTTTCATGAGTTTATCCACAGCTGCTGTCGGGTTACTGCCAGCACTGCCCTGACTCTGTAGCTGAGCTGAACTTCTCTGGGGGAGACGAAAATGAGAGGAGAAGCAAGACTGTGCTTCACCTACAGGTGAGAGAAAGTTGTTTGTGTTCCCCTTTCCATGGGTCTCAGGGGACCGAGCATCAGGGTTCTTTTTCTGATTCTCCAGTAAGCCCTGACAGGCACCACACCTTTAAAAAAGTGCAGAACTGCTTCAGGCAGTTTAAAAGAGCATGGAATTAATGATGAACTTCTATTAGAAGCATAAAAGCTGTAAGTTCTAAAGGAAAATATGGTGGATACCTAAAGCATGCGACACTTGGAACGATATAGTCATGCAGCGGTAGATGACAAGTTGGGGAAGAAAGTCTGCCTGGGAAGAGTTTTCCTTTCTGAGACAGCGTACTTCTATCTCAGCATACTGTTGTGAATGGGAGAGTGCTATAACCTTTTTCACTTGTGGATCAGGTGTTGTAAGCGAGGAACCCTGGTTTTATGTGCTGAGGTACCAAGAAAAAACAGCTATCAATTGGAGTATAGTCAAGCAGAATGACTGGGCGTGCATCTATGGTCTACGTCACTCCACACGTGAGTGCACATGGATGGCTACTGCATAGAGAGCTACTAGTGATGTGAGTTCCTCGTAATCTAGAGGACGCTACAAGATTATCCCGTATAAGTCACTTGTCCAGAAGATTCAAACCAGCTAGTAGAAAGATCACAAAGAATTAAGATACTGTGCATCTGGGCTTTACTCTGAGCTTGACTTTGTGTGTATGCAAGAAAGAGTGGGACTTACACGGAAACACTCTTGTTGTATTAGAGAGATCTGCTGCACTGACATGCCTGTCCACAGAGAAAGGAATCATCCTTCTCAACAGGAAACATTTCCCCATCTCTCACAACACAAACATTTGGGAAGGTCAGGAAGCTTGGTTTTACCCTCATGGCATCAGCTGGGAGAAGATCCCACTGGTATCACACAGGTAAGAGGCAGAGAAATAGGTACCAGTTGGGATGTAGCACTGGGGTCGCAACGTATATCTTGCCAGGTCTTTAAATGTAGTTTCCCAGTGGCTCAGGAATTATTTCAGGCATCAAAACTGGAGTGACTGCTGAGTGGGAGCACAGGCCTGTACACTGAAATCCCACTTGTGCCAGAAGCATGTGTCCCTTTAAGATCATTTGGAGTGGGAAGAAACGTGTATGCCAACATAGACCTGAAAACACAATACCTTATCTTTATTTATGCTGTTGTGCCTAAACAAAACAGATCTTCTAATGAGAAATCTGGTTGTCAGCCAGCAGCAAAGTACCATGCCAAATGCTCTTCCAGGGTGAAATACGTGACATTCCCAGCTGCCTGCTTACTATTTTTCCTCTGCCGTCATCTCTCTGAAGCTCGCTGCTTGTATTTATTCCATTGCCTACAAACACACTCTGTCTGTGAATCCTCAATTACTCACTGTAATTATAATAATAACAAAAGAAGCTGAAACATGTTTCCCTGAAATACAGATATTTATCTCTGGCTGGGTAAGGGACTAATTAGTAACTGTTCATTCTGGCTTTCTGCACTATCGGGTTTGTTTTTTCTACTCGGTTTCAAAATCTTTAGTTATGCAACTACTAGAGATGGAAAGGACTGTGGTTACCAACCTTTGTCCTCAAGATAGCTTCCTTCGTACTGTCAAAATGCCATTTCCCAGTTCCATTTTTGTCTCAAGTAACATTTATAGCTTTCTAGTTCCTGAGGAAAGTACAGGTTTTGGACTGGTTCTGTTTGAAACATTTTAGTTTTATGTAAGCTTTTAAAAATAAAATCAATAGGTTTTTGTTTGTTTGTTTGTTTTTGTTTTTGTTTTTTTCAAGAAAAGCAATTTCCTTGCAGAATACTATTTTAATTATCTGGGAAAAAGGTAAATTTATATGCAAGACAATTCATCTGTGAATTGCTTTTTGAACTATTTTAATTTTTATTAACACTCTTTGTCAAAACAGGAGTTACAGTGGCTGGGAAAGTGATGAAAAATACTATAAATATAGCTGCCATGGTGATAATGGTAGTGTAAATACTTTGATTCAACTTGACGTGACTAGGTAGAGAAATAGTTTTTACTTCCATCAACATGGCAAAAAAGAAATGAAGAACTCGCTCTTTTCTCATAGCCTTTGATTCAAGTAGATTTAATAAAACTTTCTGTGAAAAATAAAGAAAACTGCTTCTCTAGATAGATCTCCTGTTGGCGTCATGTGTCTGTGAACACACCAGACTGGGATGTGTCTTTGGAAGGGAATACATTATTCCCTTTAATGGAGATTCCATTACTGTTCCTTGGTTAATTACTGTAATTGCTTAATGTTTCCGCTGTAAGAGATGCAATTTTTTGATCAATGGAGCATTCAGAGATCGGGGAAAATAATGACTTGTCTGTGAAATATTCTAGGGATTTCTTTTAGTAATAATTTAATTGGCTTTAAATCAAAAAGTACCGTGATGGCTGAATGCATAAAATTATACTGTGCTTACCTTCAACTGCAGAATAGGTGTTTTAGAAGGGGGGTGGCCCCTTCCAATCCCTAACATTCTGTGATTCTGTGATTCTGTGACTTCATTTCTGTCTCTGTCCTGTAAATAAAAGCTGCAGATACAGTTACTAGTAAGACAGGGTTGTGAAGTTCTTATCTCCCCTGGAAACCACCATCTCTACATGTCCACTTGTTAGTGGGAAGCAGTCATTGTCCTTTGTGCTTCAATCATATTGGTCTCATTATTTGGGCTGTTTCTGTTTGTCCCTCACAAAACTGTATTTTTTTCTTACCCATCAGCTTCTGCCTCTGAGGCTTTGTACTGGTTTATTGAATGGCTAACTTTGCTTCTGTAGTATCAAAATAGCATAATAATGATGTAACATTATTATCTGTTTATCTGTCTATCCCTTTTTTAATTCATCTGAGAAGTGATACATGTTGGTGATCTAAACGGTAACAGCTCATCAAACACATCTGAACATCCTGATCAAAATTTTTGGGTGGCTATTGTTAACCTTTCTACTTTTTTCCACATCTACTGACTGCTGACAGCCAAGAGTACGTGGTTTAAAAACTCAGTCTCATGGAGACAAACCTGTGAGATGACTAGTGAAATGTCAAAGAGTCACCCAGCATTTCTTTTCGGTTGCTTTCAGGCCGTGTAGAGCTCACTCACTCCCTTTAAATGAAGGCAAGAGGACTGCTCTTTGTAATGGGCTCCTTTGAGAGCCTTTCTTAGACCATTCTGCATGAGAGTGTGTCTCCCTGGCTCTTCATCTCCCCCCTGCAGTCGCACAGCAACTTGTGTTCTCTGTCAGGGACCTAAAGCCATACTGGTGCAATAGCTCAATTATTTTATAGGAAAATTGTGCAACCAGCTGGAACTATAGTTGGGAAAGATTTTTTCCTAGAAAAAAAGGGGTACTGAACTACAGGCACTGGTACACAGTTCCAAAGGTCATGGGCTGTAAAGCTAAGGATAGACTTAACCAAGTTGTGCATCAGCATAAGAGACATGCAGTCCTTGTTGGTTCTTCCTCTTGTCCCAATGGGTTGTCAACTTATCATTTCCTCATGTCTTAAATAAGGGGCCATGTGCATTTCTGCTCCCTGATGTTTGCTCTCACACAAGTTATTGGTGGATAGGTGAAGCTCTTCTTTGGTTCAGACTGTTTTTCTTAGCCATTACCCTCTCAGCATTGGGGTGGGTACAATTCTGTTCCAAGTACATGAAATCGCAGTTCTGGTAATGCACTACTTGTCAAAAGGTCTGTAAGACATGCCAAAGGTAATACATGAACTCACTTTAAGGCAGCTGAGGACAGGCATCTGAATCTTGAACATGTGCTCAGACATCTGAAATGCAGACAGCAAGATGTGGCCAGGGAGTGGAGAGGAAGCAATGCTGGCTGAAGTGTGCATAGTCTTTCCATATATTATAGATAATTTGCTCCCATGGAAACATATATTTGAAAGCTTATTTCAAGTATCTGTTCTTTCTGCTCACTGTTATGTTGTGCTACAGCAGCTCTCCCCCAAAGGGATGCTAGTATTCTTTAAGGGAAGCTACTGTATTGGCTGTTAAATTCTACACACTAAATCCACTGTTCTTGTTATATCTCTTCAGTAAAAACAAGAGAGTCAAAAAGCAAGAGTTAAAACTGGAACAACCTTATTAGAAAGTCCCTGTGATTTAAACAGGGGCCAAAATACCATAGGCAACCACACAGAGGTCAAACTACACTGCTAAGTACTAAAACTAATTAATTCACTACTCTGTTTTGTTGCAGGGATGATTCTCTTCCCTTTACCTGCTTTCCTGCAGGGATGAACCATGTTTGTGTTTCAACTCACAGTTGTTTTCGTCCCTTCCTGGAGCATCAGCCTGTGGCTTACCTGTTTCCTTAACTTCCTCCACAGAAATTAGAAGCTGACTGCTTTCTGGCCTCTGTTTCCAGATACAGTCTTTTTTGTCCAGTTAATCATGATTTCGCCTTTTACTGATTCACTTAAAGAACATTTTTTTTTTTCAGCTGCAGAGACCTACTTGTGGGTGTGTACGTTGGTAGCACAGAGTTCATAGTTCATAGAATCTTTCAGCTACAATGGTGAGGGTGGGATGAAATGTTTTGTAGTTATTCCCTGTAATGGGGCTCAGATACTACTATTGGTCTGGCCCACCTCGGCTATTATGGAGGAAAGTATGAGGGAGCTTCTACCCCTGTTACGTGAACATTTCGTCCACATGGTCAAATTATGGCCTGTCCAATTTCAATGTGTTTATTACTTAAGCAGGGGACCTTACTTCTAGCTAATGTTATTGTAATAAACTTGAATATTATCATTTAAAGAAAATAGCCTGAGGTAACTAGCCTAGAAGAGCAATACTACGGCTTCATCTCGCAACTGGTTGAAAAAAGTGGTGAGTGGGTCATGAGAAAAGGTGTGAAGATTTAGCGGCAAAGAATAGGCCTTGTAAGTGCACTTTGTGGTTTCTGAAAAAGTGATTTTTAAAGGGTAGCAAACTGTCTCTAGTGTTGATAGATAAAAGGGATTACACAAAATGCAAGCTACAGTATATACCAGAATATCCTTCAAAAGCCAAACATCTTGAAAATCAATGTGCACTTCATTTAGTTCACAGACTGCTAGGCTTTATGCAGAAATGTCAGAATTAATGTCCCTTTTTACCACTGTGGAATTATATACTGTTTTATATTCAATTACTAATATTCTGTCTTTAGTCTTTTCTCATTTTTTATTTCTTGAGTACTGTGCCCAGGAAATTATTTGCAACCCACAGCGTCTTCAGTACAGAAGTCCTTGACTTTTTCCTCTTGATAATTATGCTGCTATTTCTACTATTGCTAGAAAGCACTACTAAAATGAAGCAGTTAGTTTCTTGGCCTTTTCTTTCTCTTAAGATTACACTTGCTGGCAACTCCTTCGCTGGTGCCCTGTGTTCCCTTCCCTGTACCTCTGGCTGCCTGTCGGCAGCAGCTGCACTTTGCTGTGGAGGTTTGTAAACTTTGGAGAGTGTGGCTTATCCTACCCGTACCTACTTTCAGAACCTGGGGGTGCTGTCACCCAGCGTGCTGCAGGTGCTAACAAACATCACATTTCTCTTTTGTGGGAAAGGCCTCTTCTCCCCACTGCTGTCCTGCTGTCTCATGCTAATGAAGTTCTGGGCAGCTGAGCTCACATGCAAGATGATCTGTCTTGCAGTCTGCTGCAGGGAAATCGGTAAATGATCAGGTGCACAAACCAGCCCAAGTGTGCCTTTCCAGGACCTGTTCTTATTTAAGCAAAGGTATTTGCTAAAGAGATTCACCAATGGACAATAAAGTGTGCCTCATCTTTAGTGTGAGAAGAATTGAACTGATGTAAAAACACTTTCATTTCCATATAGCTTAATCTGTGACTCAAAAATACCAATATATCATTAACAGAACAGATGCATTTCTGAACTGCCAAATGCTATTTCTGACTCTTATTCTAGGCATTTGTTTCACAACATTGCCAGTTGGTAAGGTATATTTCTTGGGGAGGAGGCTTTGTCATGACTATAGCCAAAAGGGCTGGGAAAGCAAACTCAATTCACAAGACCTTTTGTTTTCCCCTCATTTTCTATCGCGTTCTTTCAGGAGAACATTTTCCAGACTCTTAAACTGAAAGTCTGGGCTTTTACAAAGCTAATTGCAGGCAAAATGAGATCATTTAGTAAATTTAAGTTTACCTGTCTTCTTTAGGGGAGAAATTCTCCATTACAGGCTTAGTGCAATACAGAGAGCCTCAACAAAAATAAGATACTTTCTAACTGGTTTGAAAACACATTTGGGTGGGATTGCTCTCATTTTTTCAGGGATTTGCTTTGTAGGTGAGCTTGCAGGTGAGAACTAGAGGTGTGTAGCACCTTTTTTATACTATTTTCTGGATGTTTCACGCTCCACAATTTGCATAGGCCAAACAGCTGCTACCAAGCTCTGGTTTTGCACAGAACATGTTGGGAATGGAGTTAAATTGTCACCATCCATTCCTTGTGCGCATAGGAGAGAAGACAGTCTGGAGACCTGAGTTAAACTGGTTTAGTTCTGATGATTTCGTGAGCTTCTGCAGTGCATGGAGAGGAATCCAGAGGCCTGCTTTCATCTAAGGTTCTCTAAACTGGGTGAGTATACAAGTAGGTGTGTCAAAACAGGATCAGAAATATTGAACACAGTGGTAAGAGAGGTGGCTCAACTCATCTTGTGGGGTACGGAAGCACATACTGAGTATATCTTTTAAGAATAAGTGATCACACCCTTCCTTTTTTGAGGTAGCTATGAACCATTGAGAGATAACTATTCTTGTAAAATGCTGCTGTTGTCTGGGTTGTAAGCTATGAGCTTCATGCCACAGACTAAGGTTTAAATCACCCCTCTAGTAGTATGTGAGGCTGGATTCTGGTCTCTTTTACACCTGGGGGACTTCTAGTTCAGACTTTCTGGGGAATCACATAGTTATATTTTTGCTGAAGTGGAGTAGGTCAGCAGTGCAGAGAGGAGGACCTGTGTTGCAGAGATCTTTAGCCCACAGAGGTGCTTCTGACCCACAAATCTCCTTTCCCTCACTCCAGTGGATGCTGCTTTCTTCACTGCGTGGTTTCAACAGCAGGAACATCTTCAAGAAAACGGCAACCAGAAATTTTTCTACCTGCATACACACCTGCAGTGCAACAGTTGCTTTAGGAAGTATACAGATGGGGTCTTGAATCCTCTCTGTGTAAGAAGAATGTGAATCCTTGTCTTGCATTTCCTGGGGGTTGCTTGTGTCTCTGAGTTTGTGTGCATTTGCTTGCAAAGAAAACAGAAACAGCTGTAGATGTTTCTGTTTTAGGCATCAAATTCCACCAAAGACCTTCACTTTATTTAGTCCTAAAACTTTTTTCAAAATATTGCCTTTTATTTTTCTGCTACAAATTTAGGAAGGCAAACATTTGAATAGAGTGTTGAATGTTAATACAGATATTATGTTAGGTAATTTTAGTCATTTAAGCTAAATTTTATGATCATGACTTTGTTGCTGGGAGGACAATTATGGGAGAGTGTACTGTGAAGTACTTACAGAATGGATAGAAAGCATTTTGCGGATAAAATGCATGAAATATTTTTTGAAACCTCAACATCTGAATTTCAAATTAATGTGCAATATGGTTTAGATTTTAAATTATCAGGTTATTTTTGAAATACCACTCTTAATCTGACTCTAATATGGCTGACCCTTAGACATAATACATTAACAAGGCCCAGGATCATGGCAGACTATTTCATGACAATGATTTAAGGAAGAAACTGAATATTTTTGAAAGGTATGGGGAAGGAAATAAAAAAGAAATTAATAATAAAGCCTTCAAGCATAAATATAATCCCTGTTTACACTGCAGATTTGTCAGGGCCTGTTTTTAATTCCTTCCGTGAGATACTGTATCACTTTAGACAAGACTAGACTAGACTATTTCTGTTGGAAGTGATCTTTAACTATCATCTTAAGGGCTGACCGAAAATTAAAGCATTAACGGCATTGTCCAAATGCCTTTTAAACACTGACAGGCTTGGGGCATCAACCACCTCTCTAGGAAGCCTGTTCCAGTGTTTGATCACCACCTTGGTAAAAAAATGCTTCCTAATGTCCAGTCTAAACCTCTACTGGAGCAGCTTTGAACCATTCCCATGTCTTATCACTGGATCCCAGAGAGATCAGTACATCCGTCTCTTCATCCTTTCCTCAGGAAACTACGGAGAGTAATGAGGTCACACTCAGCCTCAGAGTCCTCAGCCACTCCTCATAGGACATTCCTTCCAGCTTTTATTTACACTTATCCAAAGAGGTAACACAGGAAGAGCACTTTAAGGCTTCTTTGGTCACTAAATCAAATGGTTGCAGGACTGAGACTGAAGAAAGGAATATAAAGAAAGTATATTTATCTGTATAACTGTATCATATCATATACATATGAATATTTCAATTCCTTTGTGGCATGACATTGAGAAAAGCCACAGCAAGAGACTTGGTGAATCAGATAACCACAGCTTTGACAGTCCTTCCAGGCACCAAGCACTTCTTCCAGCTGCTGCCACTGCTGATGTTCTTCTTCCTTGGCAGCAGTAATGGCTGATGGTGCTTGAGATAATTCTTACCTATTAGCCACCTCTTCACTGAGATTTCTGAGGCAAGTGCTCTTTTTGCCATGTGGTATGGTAGCTCTGGCACTATTATGTCAAACTAAAATAACGGCTTCACAGGCTATGTCAGTTCTGCCTTCTCTCTATTTTGCTTGAGTATTGTCAGAAAATCTTCCCTTTAACATGCTGAGACTAACATTGATTAAAAAAAAAAAAAGATTACAGGTTTAAAGTTTGAACAATGGTTAAATAAACAGTAAATATTTGGACCATTTTGAGAACACTCCTGAATTTCAAATTAATGCACAATATGTTTTAGATTTTAAATGATCAGGTTGTTTTTGAAATACCACTCTTAATCTGACTCTAATATGGCTGACCCTTAGACACAATACATTAACAGGGACTGGGATCATGGCAGACTATTTCATGACAATGACTTAAGGAAGAAACTGAATTTTACTTTCTTCATTTAGTTCGTTTGACACAGCTATTTAAAAAAAGTGATTATTTGCCACTGAGCCTTTTCGTCGGGCCTGCTCCCAGACTTCTAACAACCCCTAGTGCCAGTTCCTCTAATGGGAAATGATGCCAGTCTCAGCCCCTTATTAACTAGCTAGCTCTCGCTTGCGGGGGTGCTCTTCTTTCATCTGCCTGCTCACGCAACTGCCTTTTATCCAAATTCTCCCCCTCTTTCGAAGGCTCTGCTGTGACCTGAGAGGAAGCTAAGAGCAGATGAGAGACCTGAGACCTCCATTAGTTCCTCTAAGCTTGCCCTCTGACATGTACCGCTTCGTGCCGGGCTGAAGGGCTTTTTTTCTCTCTTCCTTTTTTTCCTCATTGCACAGACTGGCAGCTAAGACAGATTTAGCTGTCACACCAGATGATGTGATTACCCAAATTGCTTGGCTGTGGTTTCATTTCTCAAGTAAATGAAAACGTAAGGCTGTAGACTATGAGACTGAAATGGTACATCAGTGAAGCAGACTCTGTAGATCATTCTTTAAAATTCAAATGAAAGCTCAAATGCATATTTAGCATGGTGGATAATATAATAATTTTGAAAGTGAGTAGCTGCCGGAGTCCTTGAGACTGGGAAGCTAGTTTTGAATTGGAAGACGTTCACCCTAGACTGTCAATGCCACCAAATACTGAAACCAAATTTAAATTGTCAGGAAGGGACAATTAGCCAGAATAACTTAGATGATAGGATTTTAAAGGGGCTGAAGACATTTCTTGCTGGCTTTAGAGACTGTATTAAACTACATGGTGTTATGCTGGCACTGAGGCTTCCTGCAGAGCTGAATGCTCTCATGCCAAGACACAGAGGTTCCTGTGAAGTTTCAGATTCCGTGAAAGTGGCTCTTATCTGCCTGTTTGCAATCAGGAACTTAAAGTCAGGGCACTGAGGGGACCGGTGGCCATGGGGATCCTCTGGGGTCTGTCAGGGCAGGACCTGGCAGCCAGGACTCATACTACTGTCCCAGCCAGGAGCAGGGCAGCCCCAGCCCTGGGCATTGGTCACCTCCATGGGGATGATGGGCCAGGATGTGGGCATGTGGGTGGGTCCAGCTCAGCAAGGCCCATGGCTGGACAGGGCAGGGCTGTGGGGAGCTGGAGGTCAGCCCTGCTGTGGCACCACTGGGGCAGAGGCTGATGGCTCTGGGGGCTGAAATGGGGCCATGGGCCATGGGCAGGTTTCAGGAAGCGCTGGGGGTGGGCAGGGACAGTCAGACCTGTCAGGGCTTCAGAGCCATGATGCTGAAACAAGATGTTGACCTGTAAAGCTGCACACAGTGCAGCCTTTTTTTTTCTGGAAGCCATTCTATACAGCAATACTGATGAAGGGTGAATCATGCATCTGATTTACTACAGATGAATTGTCAACACAAGTACCCACCCAGGCCACGTGCTCCATCTGCTTCATTCTCAGTCAGGTTGGCACAGTGTGTAAAGTTGCCAGTGAAGTAACTCCTCTCATTAGGAAATGGTTTTTCACTAGCTCTGCCTTTATCCAGGTAGTGCATATGAAATTTAGCTGTAACTGTTGAAGGACTGAAGTAAAAAATGGTAGCATAAAGGTGCTGCTGAAGCAATGGAGTGTAGAGTAACAAACTTGTCTCATGGTCTTAATTTACAAAAAAAAAAACAAAACAAAAGGAAAGCAATAATTTCAATTACCCATTAGGCATTTGTACTCCAGTTGGGTTATACAGAATTACTTGATAGCTAGCGGTCACTCATTAGACTATGTATTACAGTTCAAAAGTATGATCTTTTTGTTATAACAGTAACTTGAGGGGATTTGCAGACATAAGAAAACTGCTTTCAAGTAGACATGAAAAGTTTTCTTAAATGGTCACACTAATTCCTCCAGAATTGTACTGTAAGTCATCCTCTTTGAATCAGAAGCTCATAATGCCATTGTGTCTTCTGTAAAAGTGGCACTTCAAACAAAACCATATCAAAGCACTATTGAATGATGAACACATAGTATCTTCATAGACGGCTATCTGCTGTAATTACCTTGAGAGAATTAAAAACCAAACCCTGTATCTACCTGGGGAACAGATTATCTTTGAAAAAATGCTTCATTTGAAGAGTTTAGTTCAAATCTGACTCAAAAAGATTTTTTTCTTTTTAGAAGTAATGGCTTGAAATATAGATGTTTAGCACTGAAAAAATAGTACTGAAAGTTCCAAGCCTCCAAGGCGGAACCAACCAAATCGATACGGTTGTGAACGTAATCACAGTTCAGCACTATTACAAACAGTATTAGGTCTCATGATAAACAGATACTTCAAGATCCTTTTATTGTTTTCCTTCCCTGTAATTTTAGCTGACTCTACATGAAGTATCTTGCTTAAAGATTTTTAAAAAGAGAAGTCTAACATTTGCCTCAACTCATATTATAAACAAATATTATAAATAAGTATTGCTTGCCTTTGGTGGTGCTCTGCACTTCAAGTCAAACTTCTTTTTCAGTTATTTAAATATTGTTCGAAAAACCGAAATTTTGTTCTGCTATTTTTCTGAAAGTCTTGCCAAGGACCATAATTCATGGAAACAAGATCTTTCTCACATAAACAAATTCTAAACTATATTTTCTCACAAATAACCTATATTTGTCTTGCTATTTCATGAACAAAATAAAAACTGCTATGCAAGTCTGTCTCTCACTGGCATACCGACTGCTTCAGTGGAATTAATTCCCTTGGGTGCCTTTATCAGATTTGTTCACTTTGTTCCTGAACATGAAGTTCGGTTCAGAACAACAGAAACAGAAGAGGGGCTTTTATTCTTTGGTTTAGCAGTAACTCACTAAGAAATGTTTTGTTGCTGCAGACATGTGAAGTTCTGTGGGCCCTTTGAAATGAAACGTTGATTGTATTGTTTTCTGTGATTTTCAAGGGACTGGATTTTCCTTCCAGGTTCATTAGTTTCTGGTAGGATCCAAGATGAACTTTTTTGAACTTTTTCTCCCAATGCTGAAGTACAGTTCTGCCACCCAGACACTTCTAATTTAAAGCTGGGCAGATCAAGAAAAGTCCCAAAATCCAAGAAAACTGTTCATTGTTATACATTAATATATCAGAGCAGAGTTTCAAGAGCCACTTCAGTACAATAAAATGAAGGCTTCACAAATCATGGCTTAAAGAATCTGTTCGAAGCGCAAACCACAGAAATATATATAGACATTAGTATGTGAGACAGAAAATCTTATTTGCTTGGAGACTGCACAACAGCCAAAATGCAAGCCAAATTTACAACCAATTAGGAGATAACATGTGGAGATTTACCCACTGGCTGACAAGCAACAAATACTGGCAGACTTAATAATGAAAATCTTCCTAGAAGCTTTTTAATTCAAGAATATTTTGTGCTCTTCCTGACTCTGCCTCCCCTGAAATGAAATATTTTCAAAATAACGCTTTATTTAATCATAACTAGTGCAAATTGAAGAAAAAAAAGTTTTTGTATATATCTTCTGAATTTTATATTGGCTCTTTATACAACTCTTAGGCTCAGCTTGAGATCTGATATTCTGCCACAGATTTTAGCTGTATTGCAAATGTGTAGGATCTGCATACCTTACAAATTTACACAGAGAACATAGCAAGTTCTATTGTCCTGAGCCCACTAAAAATGAAGAACAGGCAGTTCTCATAATTTACAAACCTGTTCTCTCTGTGCTTTGTCTTAGATCTCCTTATGTAACAGCTTTTTCCCCACCTTGCTGGTTGTCTTGCTGGATATTAGACATACAGTCTGACAGTAACAGACATCAAGTTTCTATCACTATTTTGAAGACATAACCTCAAGCTATAACTTTAAGTGTTGCTCTGGCATCATGATATGAAAAAACATTTTTGGGATGTTGTTCTGAGTGTATCCACAGATGAGACCAGTTAAGCTACAAAAAATAGGCTGCCAATTCCTGGTAACATTAGGTGGGAACCACTTCCTTACAGCACTTGGATCTCATGGCAATCTGAGATCCAATGTCACTAACAGCAGAAATACTTGCAAGTCAAAGAGAACAATGTGGCATAAAACCTGCTGAAAACTTGCTGCCTAAGTGTTGAATCCTTGTTTTAACAGGCTGTGTGGAAAACAAAACAAGACAAAACAACCAAACCTCACTGGGCCATAGCCTACATAGAGTCACAGAATCACAGAATGGTCGGGGTTGGAAGTGACCTCTGGACATCATCTAGTCCAACCCACCTGCTAAAGCAGGTTCACCTATATCACACAGGAATGTGTCTAGGCGGGTTTTGAATGTCTCCAGAGAAAGAGACTCCACAAATTCCACATAACCATAGCTGCTCCATGTTTTGCAAGTAAACAGTGGTTGGAGGCTTGGGGATGATGTTGAGAAAAACAGTGGGAGGGCCTGAGACTGTAGGACTGATTTTGTGTCTTAAGTTCTTATCTTAGGTACCCTATGGGTCTTAGGTTGAGGGTGAAGCTGAGCCATTGGTAATGAAAAGGAGAGGTGAGTCCAGCTGCTTGCTGAGCAGTTTGTGCCCCACAGGTGGTACAAGGGCTCCTAGTGTGGGTCTGGAACCATGCCAGGAGAGTGCCACCACTCCCTGCCATGTCCTGAGGCTGCGGCACAGCCAGGGCGGTGGTGAACCTCTATGGCAGGCTGGAGGTCTGCGGTGGGGTTGGGCATAGTCTCTCATCCAACCTCCTTACCTCAGGCTGCTCTCCCCTTGGCTTGGCCTGTAGGCCAGGCTTTGTGAGGAGTTAGGAGTCCAGGTCCTTGTTGCAAAGCAAAATGCTGGCACGGCAGGGATGGGAGCTGGGCTCTGACTCTGGCTCTGAGGGTCTGTGAGTGATGGCTCGCTCTCCTCTCTCCCTGGGCCTGGGGATGTCACAAGGAAAGCTGGCACCAGCCAGTTCCTGAGACTCTTGGGTAGGTGAGGCAGTCAGGTGAGGGATGAAGGCAGCCAGGTCCAAGCTGTCCTGTTTCCTCCAGACCAAACCAACCCTATCTCCGGACTACTCTTAGCTGCCACATCGCAGAATCACAGAATGTTACGGATTGGAAGGGACCTCAAAAGATCATCCAGTCCAATCCCCCAACCGGAGCAGGAACACCCAGATGAGGTTACACAGGAAGGTGTCCAGGCGGGTTTTGAATGTCTCCAGAGGAGGAGACTCCACAGCCCCCCTGGGCAGCCTGTTCCAGTGCTCTGTCACCCCCACTGAGAAGAAGTTTCTTCTCAAATTTAAGTGGAACCTCTTGTGTTCCAGTTTGAACCCATTACCCCTTGTCTTACCATTGGTTGTCACCGAGAAGAGCCTGGCTCCATCCTCCTGACACTCACCCTTTACCTATTTATAAACATTAATGAGGCTACCGCATGCTGGCGTGGTAGGGTAAAGCAGTAGCTGGTGGCTCCATTTGGAGCCTGCTGTAGCCCTGGCCATATCCACCTGCAGCCTTGGCTCTCACATTTGTCTCTTTCCTAGCTGAAACTGCCAGTATCACCACAAGATGGGCTGTCCTTTGCAAAGGACTTTATAGAGAATTTCAGTGATGTATTTTACTGTTGAATTTTGGATTTTGAAATGAGACTGTCTTGAATGTTCTTTGCAGTGCTACATGTATGTTTTTTAATGATTGTATCTCCATGTTTAGAAGTTATAGGTTTATTGTTTATTGTACATATTTTATTAATATTTACACTTGTAGTTCCCAATCTGAATGTCGAGTGGTTGCGTCTGTAGAGTTAGAGTGGGTTTCCTTACAAGGTGCAATGGCTTGTAACCTGGTAGAGGCTACTTAGCTCTCTTAACTATGTCTGTTTTAGGGAAGCAGATGGAAAATAAAGTTTTGAGGGAAGGTGCATTTAGGAGATGTTTCATGTGTTGCAGAGTTAGCATAAGGGCTGCCTAAATCATGATTTTCTGTCCAATATTTTTTGTCATTTTGAAACTCATAAACTGTGTGCATAGGTTATTATGGTACTGTAGGTCTTTTGCCTCGCCTTAAAAAAAATTTTTTTTCAGGTCTACCAGTCATTTCTTGCTGTGCAGCTTTACACTTGTTCTGCTTTTGATGGAAAGTAAAAAATTATTATTAGAATAAAATATATGATTATATCTGAACCCCCTTCTGGACTTGCATTTTATAAGTAAACATATTTTTGTAATAAATATATAGGTTTGAAAAATTTTCATTTTAATATCTCTTTTCTCATTAGAAATACATTTTCTTTGCTTAGTTCTATGGAAGCTTTCAGGTTCATTGTCCCTTTCTTACATCTTTAACTGTAAGCCTAAGTCCACCTGAATATGCATAGTTTGGTCCTAATTCCATATATATTGAAGTTCCTGTTTTTCTTAGTGTTCCATCAGAGTAAGTTATTCTATTTATCTATGAATTCTAATAGGTTTTATCCTTTCCTTTCCTTCTTGTTCTAACCGTGCCTTGGCTTTCTCATTTTCACAGCTGTCTCTTACTGAATATTCTGCCTCTGGTGTAGCTGAATAGCTCACTGAATTATTGTGACATTAATTCCTCACCATATGCTCTGAACTGCTTCAAGACATTTTGCTGCTGAAAACTATTCTGCCTTAAAATTTTGTGAGTTTTTTATTATTTTGCTAGGGACAATTCAAAATTTTCTTGCTAAGATTTTGTAGATTACGAAGTGTTTCATAGCATCCTTCCAGACTGGCTAGCTGATTCCTTATCCAGGTGACTGACTTCCTTGAAGATGTTTGAACTTTGTATTTTATTTTTTGGATTCTTTGTTGTAGCATGTTTAGAGAGCCATGGCTTAATCAAGGTTATTTTACTGTCTGTGAAACTTATTATTTTATTAAAGCAAACTCGCCAAGACACTTCCAATGGGGAACTCACAAGCTCAGCAATTCCCTTTGCTAGCCCAGACTTGACTTTGGGGTTTTAAAATTCAAAGCCTCTCTTTGCTGGCACAACAACTTTATGTTGGAAAATCCTCTTTAGTCACTAAAATAGCTTTTAAACCAAAACAACTTATTCTCTTGGACTTACACTCCAAGTTATTTTTGAAACTTAGACAATTGCATGATTTTAAAATTAGATGTTAAAGAGCAGCCATGAATTCACTTTTTCAGCAAAATCCACTTACATGTCCATATTTTCTGCTTTATCATATACTTTTATATAAATGTGCAGTTTAGAAACAAATGTCCATTTCATTGCGATCCAAGCAACATAATTTTAAGGCAGTATACACATTAAATTGAAATTACTGATACAAAATGAGCTGGCATAAACTCATCTCTGAGGTAATGCGATACTTGATGCAGAAGATTTATACCTGTATTTTTCTGAAATGACAGATAGTTAAGATGCATTTATTTTTTTACTTTCATGAAAACTGTTGGCAGGATTAACCTCATCAGTAATATTTCTGGAGGTCTGGATGGCAAGGATTTGTGTTCATATTCAGTTTTTATGCACTCTTTGGTAGCCCTCTGAAAATCACTGGCCATATCCTACAAGGGTAGTATTACTTTGGGCATATTTGTTAGTATTTTTAACTCTGCAAACTGATGTTGCACAACACCTCACAGTTGTGCTTCTATAATCTTATTTTTTCTTGAAGTGTTTACCAGTTCCAGTTTGACCTGGCACCGCAGAACATCTTCTTAAATGTACTCTGTAATTCTGGGCTTCGGAATGCAAAAATCATAGGGTCGATGATGGCGTTGCACATGATGAGCGTCCCATTCACATGGAAAATGGACATGTAGCAGGCACAGTAAGGGTTATGTGGGCAAAACCTTGCTAAGAGGATGTGAAGAACAAAGGGGGCCCAACAGCAGAGGAAAACCCCCAGGAAAATGGTCAGTGTAATGGCTCCTTTCATGTTAGTTCTCTGATGGACTGTGCTGGTTGGCAGCGAGGCGATTTTTTTAGCATGAGATCGAGCCAGGAGGAACATATGGACATAGAGGCACAGGATAAAAAGCATCATTAAAGGGAAAAAGATGGTGAAGGGAATGACAGTTGCTACTTCATGGGAGAAGAGGGCAATGGCAATGCTACTGCCAGCACAGAACGTCCAAATGATTGCCAAGATAACCAAGGCCCTTCTCAGCGTCATGATGTTATGGTACCGCAAAGCGTAGAAGATAGTGATGTATCTGTCTGCTGCAATAGCTAACAAGCTGAAAATTGACCCCAGCAAAGACAGTATGAACATGGAATCCATGGCATCATCCAGCTTCTTCTCAAAGTCCCCACGAGGTGTCAGGTACCCTATTTTGCACAAGATGATAAAGATGTTCTCCAGAGTCTTGTACAAGCTACCTAACATGTCCGAAACAGCTAAACTGCAAATGAAGAAGTACATGGGCAAGTGCAAATTCTTATTTCTAACAACAGCAATAAGGACAAGCAGGTTTTCCAGTATTCCAGCAGCAGCAACAGTGAAAAAAACTTCCTCTGGCACCACAACCTGGGTGCAGTCAGTGACATTTAAAGAGAAATCACTTATATTTTCAAGGGAAGGAATGCTTGTCTGCCCTGCATGTTTAATCAGGCTGAAAGCTCTCTCAGTGCTCATTTCTTCTGATCGTTGAAAGGTTCTGGATCGGTTTTTCAGGCTTGGCTGTATTCTGAAGCTGACCTGTCCGTCAGACCATTCTTCATTTGACGAAGGCTTTCTCCTTCATCTGCAGCAGTATTAATCTTAACTGAAATGTTTTGAATTTCTCCTACGAGAAAACATGGATAAACATACGTATCAAGGATAAATTTACCACATACATAGGGCAAAAATAGACATTTGAAATATCACTTCTTGCAATGGAATGAACACATATCATCCTCAGAGTGAGGTGAAGTTGGTTTGGATAAAATAGAAGCTGCTGCGGGCTTCACTGAGCCTTAATGGAAAGTGTAAATTCCCTTTTAGCTTCAAAGAGGTTTAAAAAATACATGTAGTGTTATTTAGCAATGAGCATTCCATGTTTACTGGAACTGATCTGACAGACTTCAAGAGTTTGGCAATCTTTACTGGCCCAGCTGTTTGCTTTGAGAAAGTCTGGCATTTCTCACAAGATTTACAGTGTTATTAGACACAAAGGAGACTAACGCCAAGATAAATTGTTGTCCAGGACAGCAACATGTTTACCACCACACTGTTCATGGTGAAATAAAATGCTCTTAATTTAGATGTGAACGTTTGTAAATATCGATATATTTCTGAGGCATGTTAGATACTAGTGAGAGGCTTATTTTTGATGCAAATTGAAACTGTCTTTTGATTTGATGAAAATATTTCTAATGCAGATTAAGATCTGAAGTACAATCTTTTCTTGGCTGTGTTTTACAACTATCTAAAAGACCAAATGCCTATTTCGGTATCAAGATGATGTTTTTCTTTCCCCATAAAGATCCTGATATAAACTACATTAACACATAGAGGAATCATTCTAAAGGATTACGCTTTTTAGGCTTTTCAGTAATGCATAAATGGATGTGATCTTAATTTAGTATGGGTGCTACCCATAGATAGTAAGACCCACTTTTTCCTGTAGTTTTTATAGCCCCATTTGTGAAATGCAGATTCAGTTGCTATTTGGAATGTCCCTCTTTTTAAAGAACTGACATATTCTCCCTTTGTTTTTAAATTCAGAACAGCTTTTAATTGTTTGGCACTTTCACACCAATAAGCCTTGAAATTCCTTTGGACATTTGTTCATAGTCAGGGTTGCTGAATGCTGTAATACACTCTATTACTGTTTCAAAGGGAGAAGTCAGAAGTTTTAATTACTTTGTACACAAACAATGCCCTCTGCAACTGTCAGTGGGTATCTGTAATCAAGACAGCTGAACTGCTGCTTGAATATGATTAGCCTTAATGCAGATTAATGTTTGGCCACTTTTCAGTGGAAAAGAGGGTTCTAACCTGGGTTTGCTAATGTCATCTGCTGAGATTTCCAGTAAGGTGCTACTTGTGGTGAAGAGTGCTGTGACTTGGACCACCAGCCGTCACGAATTCAGTTGAAACAAACTGACTTAAGAAAGCATTCAAGAGAGTACCCATACTCATCTGAAAACAAAGTCTGTGTAGTGAAATAAACGAACTGTATTGCACTGCAGCGTTCCTGGACATTCCCAAAGACAATTAGGTTGGCATCTGTCAGTATGTGAAGGAAGGAGTTGCTAACAAGAATAAGAGACTCAGCAATGTCTTTGTAATGATATGATTTTCCCTATTCTTGTTAGAGCTATTGTCACAGTTAAGTTTTATGATTTCTAATCTAGAAATCTGGTGAACAACTTAATTTTCACCCTTAATAGAAAGTCAACAGGGACCCTTTAGATGAAGCCTCATTTCAATGGGATTTAAACAGGACAATGAGTTGGCAAAAACGCATATTTTAAGTCACTATTATCTCAGAACTACTTTAACAAATGCTTGTTTACTGGTATAGTCATACTGCTGAAAAGATCTGCCTGACAAACATGAAGTTTCCTTCACTGAAAACATATAATATTATGAATGGCATGATGTATTACATCTGCTGCTTATAATTTTACAGTAACTCCATATAAAGTACAGCATTTGGTTAGAGCAGAGAACTTATAAAGGCTTTAAAGCACTTAGAGTAAACTGAATGGTTACTTTATACCACTTTTTGTTTTCAAACAATTAATAGAAAGACAGAAAAAGACATTATTATTTCAGAGATTCTCATTTCGACATGTATGCATAGCTATTGCACATTATTTTTTGGGGGTTCCATCAAGGATGTTGCCAATTACCTCCTTTTCTGATGCTTCAGCATGGTGCACAGTAGAACTTCTGTCTCAGACCTCCCACACAGACAGATCTGTGCATACAGTGTTGTACACAGGTAGTAAATCCAGTGCTTCATCTATGTTATACACATTATATCATACGTCTGCAGTAGATCCCGCATTTACAGGGTTATTTCACTGCTTCTAGATAGTCTGCACGAAGTAGTTTAACACTTCTAAGCAGTGTAGGACAGATTACACACGGAGCCAAATCCAACTGGTGGCCGGTCACGAGTAGTGTTCTCCAGGGCTCAGTATTGGGGCCTGTTCTGTTTAATCTCTTTATCAGTGATCTGGATGAAGGAATTGAGTGCACCCTCAGTAAGTTTGCAGATGACACCAAGTTGGGTGGGAGTGTTGGCCTGCTGGAGGGTAGGAAGGCCATACAGAGGGATCTGGACCTGCTGGATTGTTGGGCTGAGGCCAGTTGTATGAGGTTCAACAAGGCCAAGTCCCAGCTCCTGCACTTGGGTCACAACAACCCCAGGCAGCGCTACAGGCTCGAGGAAGAGTGGCTGGAAAGCTGCCTGGCAGAAAGGGATCTGGGGGTGTTGATTGACAGCTGGCTAAATATGAGCCAGCAGTGTGCCCAGGTGGCCAAAAAGGCCACCAGCATCCTGGTGTGCATCAAGAACATGGCCAGCAGGACTAGGGAAATGGTCATCCCTATGTACTTGGTGCTGATGGGGCCACACCTTGAATCCTGTGTTCAGTTTTGGGCCCCTCATTACAAGAAAGACACTGAGGTGCTGGAGAGAGTTCAGAGAAGGGCAAGGAAGCTGGTGAGGGGTCTGGAGCACAAGTCTGATGAGGAGCGGCTGAGGGAACTGGGGCTGTTCAGCCTGGAGAAAAAGAGGCTGAGGGGAGACCGTATCGCTGTCTACAACTGCCTGAAAGGAGGTTGTAGCATGGAGGATTTTGGTTTCATCTCTCAAGTTGCAAGTGGTAGGACAAGAAGAAATGGCCTCAAGTTGCGCCAGGGGAGGTTTAGATTGGATATTAAGAAAAACTTCTTCACAGAAGGGGTTATCAGGCATTGGAACAGGCTGCCCAGGGAAGTGGTGGAGTCACTATCCCTGGAGGTGTTTAAAAGGCATTTAGACAAGGTTCGTAGGGACATGGTTTAGTGCTCGAGTTAGGTTATGGTTGGACTCGATGATCCTGAGGGTCTCTTCCAGCTGAAATGATTCTATGATCCTATGGAATGTAAAGCTGTTGTGAACATGATGAGTAACCTCAGTGTGTCCTACAAGCTAATGGAAAAAGAAGATACCTTGGAGCTTTCCAATGGTTACAGAAATTAAAGCCAAGGTTGTGTCACACAAAGCTATAAATAATCATCAGGTGAAAAAAAGTCCACCGTCAATACCTCACCAGTTTGTTTCATCATTGTATTGTCCAGATAAGGGGTTCATGCCACTCACCAACACCACTCTCTGAAAGACCTCAGATTTATCTTTTGCAATGTCTGCAAAGTCACTCTTTCACAGCTAGTTTTTATGTGACAGAATTGTTAAAAATAGGACACAAGAATTTAAAAATAAAAAAGTGCCTTGTACTACAGTCATTTTTTTCCTGGCAATGGCTTTACTATTTGGATTTTACCTTTCTCAGGGTCATTCAGAGTCTAAGAATAAGTTTGCCTGACTGTAGCAAGAAATATAAAACAGTCAAAAAGCAATAAATAACAAAAAAGACCCCTCTAAGTTTGAAAAGCATTTGCAAATGTAGCTGTATCACAAAAACTGCAAAAACCTCAACTCATTCTTTTTCATGTTTAGATTAGATCCTCGAGGGAGAAATCAACAGCTCAGTAGCATTGGATATTCAGAAATATTTATCTAGAAAGTGGCAGTCCAGTCTCCTGATCTGGTATAATGGGCAATGAGCTGATGGCAATAGTGAAGTTATAAAAATTGCATATGTTTATACGATTATCAGCAGTTTCTCCTTGATTTGCAGTTACCTAAAGCAAGATAAAGCGGGGAACTGGGAGACTGGAAGCCATGACTGGAAACTATAGTGACAATTTCACACAAACTTACAAAACAAATACAATCTGGAGTACCTGACAATTGTGTTTGCTCACTATAATTATGGTTTCTCTCTCTACAACACGCTGATACTTGCAACCGTGTTTGTGCTCGCAGATGTCACACAGCCTAGAGCCAGCCTCAGAACTTCATTCTGTGACAAGTCTGAGAATGGCTCCATGGATGCTGGTTGCACTCAGCACTGTGCTGGATTAGTCTCAGGCAAAAACCACTGTTGATTACAGAAATTCAATTTTCTTTATAGTATGAATGTGATGACTTAGCACCTAAAAGGTCTGGGAAAATCAGTCTGCACTTGACTTTTTTTTTTAATTGGATGAAAACTTATATTTTAAATAAATAAACAATGAACTTCCCTCAATCCCAAAACGTTAAATAAACTGGTCTGATCAGCTGTAATAGCAAAAAAAGTAATTTCAGCTGTGAACTATAGTGACAAGATATAGTAAACAATTATATACTTTAAATACTATGTAATTTCACAAGATCTTTTGCGCCTACTAATTTTTTACTAGAAGACCATTCCTCCCTTTACTGGAGAGACCCCAAGCTGGATTTGATCTCTAAAAAGCCGGCAGCGAATAAAAACAGAGAGCACTGAGTAATCTCTTCTGCTTTTGGACTGCATGGAGCAGCTGTGATAACTGGCCAAAAAAATATTAGGAATGCAAAAGAACAAGTGTTGCGTGTTTCATCCACAGCGTATACAGTACAGTTCACAATGCATTCCATATATACAGAAGTACTTATTTGTCACTTGAAAGACTACGACCTTTTCTCAATCCAAAAACTCTTCAATGTGTTAACAAATGCCTTCTGATGTCATTGTCTGTAGCATTTCATCCCTAAAGCTACCCAGTGTAAGCTTAAATAGAAGGACCTTGGGCATCAGGGCACCTGGTGATCGGTTCAGCTTGGTTCTCCTTCTAAAACTTGGTCATAGTGGAACATGAAACACTTGTGGAGGTGGTGGGACAGCCTGTATGTGACTTGATACACTGTCTGGTGCTGCTTAGGACAACCTTTTTCTGAAAATGACAGCATGAATCCCATGTTCAGTGGATGGGAGCTACATACATTTTCAGTCACTTCCATTAAGCTGTTACAATTTGTATCAAAATAAGTTTGACAAAAAAATACAGAGAATTCCCCTTTTCTCCTTGTTTCCAGCTTTGACATATATACAAGGCATTTTAGAAAGAAGGACTTTTAAAAAGATATATTTTCTTTTTACTTTTTTTCTGCAGTAGGTAGGAAATGGCTTTCATGGAGACAAAGGGGAATTGAGCTAGTGTAGGAAGGTAAGCCATGAGGACAGGCTGTTCCCTACATTTTCTAATGGGCATTTCTTCTTGTCTGACAGCTGGGCTTAGCCCTAGACAAGCAAGCAAGCGAAAAAGGGCACACAGACCCTGATTCTGCCCTGCCCTGCACATTGTATAGTTCCTTACAGGTGTTAAAAATAACTGTGTCAGAGGAATTACTCTACAATATCCGCGGACTCCCAAGGGCTCTGTTAGCTTGAAAGTTGCTTGCTCTATCTCTCCTAGCTTTTCTGGCCATAGCTAAAGGGAAGACCACTGGCTATCTCAGAGTATTTGAAGTATTATATGAACTTCTAGGTTGACTGTGATTATGGTAACTCAACATAATAAAACGAAAAAAGAAACTGCATTGAAAAGAAAGAAACAGAAATCTGCTCTGTGAGCAGAAGCAGATCATATGCGAAACACCCTCAGCTACAATTTGTATCATTGTCAAACTCCTGAAGAAAATAGTTTTCTTAGATGACCTGGATTTTAACTCCCTTGCCATTTATTAAAAAGATCCAAACAGTGCGGGAAACAGTGAGAAGTTGCTACTTAGCTTTAATGGCGGCACAGTTGTTCAATAATGTGTAAATATTGCTCCTCTTCGAACCAAGCTGTGCAGTGAAACTTGGAGCATTCTTTTCATTTTGTGTGGAGGAGAACTGACTGGTGACTTTATGAGAGGTTATGGTTTCACAACAAGCCTGGAGCCAGCTTAGCAGCTCACCACGCTAAAAGGCAAATTTCTAGTTCTCCCTTCCCATCTGCACTTCCCTCTGCTCCTGCCCTGTCATCTCCCTTGATCTTATCTAAACCTTTTCTTCCCTAAATAGCAGCAGCAGTTACTAATGTGTATATATCACCTTTTCTCCTTGCACCACGGTGTACACTGAGAACAGGGCATGCTGCTGGTGCTGACTGCTGTACTGGCGCGTGAGGTGGCTGCAAGTGTGTTACTATGCGAACCACTACACTGCCACTGAGTGTGGTGCTGCTCAGTGGCAACTTACTCAGGGTAGATGAACCCTTTGTGAGCTCTTTGTTGCAATAACTACATTTCTACCATGGCCAATACCAGCGTGACAGTCTCTGTACAAACTGTAGCAGGAGTAATTCCTTGGTTTCAAAACTCGGATGCCAGGGTTTCTCCTCTGTTGGGGCCTGTTTAGCCAGGTCCTTCGTCTTAGGAAACTATGCAAGGCCCCAAGGGCCCTTCCTGTGGGAATCCTGTGAAAGTCCTGGTATTTCCCAGCAGTAACTGAGAGAGCAAAAAAGTGTGCATTTGATAACTTTCTTTCAGAAGTTATCAAGGGCACTTTTTTTGAGCAATCAAAAGTCAAAAATGTCTGCATCTTAAAACACACATGTTGTGTTACAAACTTTGTTCAGCAAACACTGAACAAAATGGCAGTTGTGATGGCAAACGAGTGACAGCATCGATCTCCATCCTGTTCTGTATGTGAACAGTCTCAGCATGCCTTTAGGTCTAACAGAAAGATCTCTCTCTAGGAAAGATCTTGGAAAAATACGAGTTTCTCCCACTTAAAACTGTAAGTATATAATGAGAACAAAGTACCATGAGTTCAGAGGACAGTGAGGTACATGGACTGTGTGCTTATGTTTCGTTGTTCAGTTGCTAAAATCTCAATCTTCTGATTTAATGAAAAGTATGTCATAGGAAAAACTGATTTAATACAGAATACGTTAACTGAGGTACTAACATAAGCACAGTCCTTCTCCTTCTATGTTTTTTTTTCCTGCTTCAAAATAACATTTTAGGTAAAGTATTGAATAAAGCCATGTGAAAACTGTGATGAAGAATTAAGATACTATGCTACCTGGTGTTTCATCTTATCATAAGTTGAAATTTGATGAACACCACCAATTAGCATCCATAATCTATTATATCATTTATTCTTTTGCTTTGATCTCCCTCTAGTGTTCAACAAGACAGGGTTAGTCACTTACTAATGATATTACAGCTATTCTGGCTCCTCATACATGCCCAAGACACTGTATACCATTATGTAGCCTAATTTCAGTTTCATGAACAGGCATCAGACCTAGATAAATGTTTCTTGTACAAGACCGTTCACTGCCATTTGTCTTGGAGATTTTGTGCACCAGAATAATGAATATATGTCCCATAGGATTTCATACTTTGGGACATAGAGACAGTACTTTTTGAAAAAAGTAGCAAAGAGACAAAAAAAGTGAAATTTATATCTATAAAAGGGAAACACAGAAAAAAATATTGTTGTATCTAAAGCCACACATGTACCAACTGGGCTAATTACCAGCAAAATGTTACTCACACAGTTATAGCTGTGGCTTCCCTATAAGCAGCATTTCTAGAGTGAAATTAGGCTGCAAATCACACTTGCTGAAATTTTAAATCTCATATATATACATATATATATATGTATGTATGTATGTATACATTGAATAGAGTTTCATATATAAAGTTTTTTCCTGACTTTGGAAACCTTGTGAAAAGAATTTTCTGACTGCATCATAAGCTGGACAGCACTGGAGGTTTTCTAGAGAATACAGATGAAGAAAATCTGAAAGATGAGTTTATTTCTTATGGATACTTCTTTTTCTTTTCCCCTTCAGATCAACTGTGAAATAGCACAGTTATGTGTTTGTTTTATGGATTAGGAAAAATATAATTTTCAGGAAAGATTTCCTCAATTGTATTTAAGTTTAGGTATATTCATTATGCCATGGTTTTGTTGCCAACAACAAAGCATAAAATAAAGCATCTAAGCTATGCAGAAACTTACTGGCCAGGACTCTCTCTGTGATGCTCATGTAGCTTCATTCAAAGCATGCACAGCTCTGGGTATTTCAGCAAAGATACCTAAAGCAAGAAAAGTACAAATGATTAAGGAAAGATGGACTGAGTTCTTAATATACTTTAGAAAAATTTTGCAATAGCAGAGAGGAAAAATAATTATTTAGGATGTTTATGAAGGAAAGGACAAGGACCATTAAAATGATAGTGAGAAAAAGAAATTAAAGCTGGAAAGTCAGGAAACATCTTCTAAATGGTTAACTTCTTGCAGCAGTATCATTTTTCACATACAATTGCTGAGACTGTAAGCTATACTGTTATCTCAAGTATCTGGAACTAAAAAAGTTGCACAAAGTATTGGAGGTTTTTTAAACAATGTTTTTCTTGTCATGACATACAAATACAGAATGCACACAAAATCATCAGCAAAATAACGCTCTTCATATCAAATGTGTGCTGACAACACACTGTGCCCTGGAAAGGGGAGACTTTTACAAGTCACTTATTATACAGCTATCAGGGAAGAGAATGAAATTCAGAATGTGTGATCATAAGAGTTTGGTGAGTATTTTTTGTTTTTGTTTTGTTTTGTTTTGTTTGTTTTTTTTTTTTTTTGTTTTCTGTGTGTGTTTTTGTTTTGTTTGTGGGGTTTTTTTTGGTGTTTTGTTTTGTTTTTAAACCCATGGGGTCTCACTCTCCATAAAGCTGCTGTTGCTTTGTGAGGTTGTGATACATTAAGAAATATAATTTGTATAATTTGTAACAACATAATCTACCTAAGGAAAAAAAAAAGAAAATAAAAAAAACCTACCCTGCTGCTTCTGATGCAGGTAATTGCTTTGGAAGTAATGTACTTACACCCTTTGGTCACATTCTTCACTGTAGTAGATCAGTCTCAATGCATTCGAGTGACTTTGTGAAAAGCTACGATGATCAATGCCTACTAAACACTATATATATTGCAGTAGGCTCATTCATGCTTTTTTTAAATTCTGTTTAATGTGCTCCAGACTTAATACTCTGCTTTTATTACACCATGCTTTCTTATTTGCTTCCAGAATAACTTAATTTTAAGCCCAGGCATAGCTGTAATTTTTTACAAGGAATAAAAAATAATCGTGAATTTGAATACAGAACAAATAGTTCTCTGGGATCATTGTAAAAATCAATCAAGAGGCCTTCAAGTGACATTTCTGAGGCCATTGCTCTGTTCTTATTATTTCAAGTAAATCATTAAGTTTGCCAGTAATAGTGCCAGTACAGAAATGTTGTTATCAACAAGCATCAAGGAAATCTCCTGTACAAAAAAGCATTAACTATTTATTGAAAAATAATTTCTGTCTTTCTGCTCTAAAGAAAGAAGCCCCCTTAGGTGTGTTTTTAAAAGCCACTCATATTTTTCTCTGGCTGTGATTTCCCCGGTTGTTGCAAACAAAGCAATATTTAAAGTACATGGAACTGTTAGAATAATATTTTATGTTTTTAAATGACAGAAAACGAGGGTGTGGATTTATACTGCTTTCGCTGCTGTTTAAGTGCACTGCCTTGTAAACCCAGGTATATATTATTGAAACAAAAAGCATGAAAGATATAGGATCTTCTTTCCTGAGAGCTACTTGAAAACATTATTGTGCTTTTTATCTTGATACTGAGCTAATATATTTACATCTCCTTATTATAAAAGTAAAAATAGTGCAAAGACAATGATTAAAACATGAATTCAACACGTGCTTACTTTCTCTGGGAAACCTATAGGATGGGACCAGGGTGAAGAAAACACCTCTTTGAGATGTGTCTTTTCAGAGCCATCTTCATGCCAATCTGTCTGGGAGGGAGAAATAACGAACAGAAAAGGAAATGTGGGAAGAATGAAATGTAAATTCTGCAAGCCCATAAAAATCTGCTTGCATTTGGAGTAGTGGCCACATAAAACTTTAGTCTGGCTGCATGTCAGCATCCAGCGCTGGCTCAGCTTCTGCTCTAGGTAGAATTAGCCAAAGTCTCATTGAAAAAGGTGTGCTGTCATCCAAACCCACCTCTGGAGAGGTGTGGGACGCTTATGAAGATACCCCAAATTAAGTGATTTTAGCTTTTCTTTTCCATGCACTAGGCTGTGGAGGCCTGCGGCAATGGTGCTGTGGTAGAACAGGTATTTCCATTTCTGCACAGGTGTCACAAAACTGCTTGCATATGTGTGTGTGTAGTGTCATTTGGATTCTGCTTCTGGTCTAAAAAAAGTAACAAGGAGAGTCAGAGGGTAAATGTTAGTGCAGGCATCTTCAACAACATATGTTCAATATAGGCATTTTCTCTGCTCCAGTTTTCCTTGTGGTCATCTCCTTCAAGGACAGAAACCTCTGCTGTCCTCTGCCTTCCTTTTCTGTGTGCTGCAGATTTACACAGGATTAGGTGTCTAAGAATATTGGCAGTTAGAGTGCGCCAAACCACATGGTCTTCTGTCAGTTATATGCCTGCAAATCTATAATAATACCAGGTAGATTGATGGAATTACTCAATATTTACTCTAGAGTAAGTGCGGAGAGAATTCAGCCCCCCTGCAGCAGTGAATGCTACAAGGTTGTACCTGCCTGGATTAGCCCTCCTTGCATAATTCCCGGTTCAGATCGAGAAGACGACTCACTGATGACCAGTTAGAAAGTCTCTGAGAGGTGTGACCTCTGACCAATGCAGTGAAAAAGCTGAGATGAAGCAGGCAAAACAGTATCAAAAAGATCAGAAACATTTCAGCGGAAGCTTTCCTGCTGTATAGCTTAACTTCTTCAGGTGGTAAAGAGGAAAATCTTACTCAACCTTCATAAAAGAGGCATAAAACCCATGCCAGAGATTTGCTTTAGAGAAGAATAATTGTAAGGTGAAAGATTTTAGGCAACATTAGAAATAGGGCACTTCATTCCACAAATAACATTGCATCTTTCGCTACTTTCTCCAAGCAGGCTTTCTGAGTTTTACATCGATTTAGCAAATCCCCACTTACCTGTTAGTGAAACAACTTGTGAGTCAGTGTGCTGGTATTGCTGGGAGCAAGATTACTTATAAAGGAAATGAAGCCAACATAATCTTTGCGTAAAGGAAAGATTGGAACATCTAAATCAAAGAGAAAGACAGTTGTCTCATTGGCATAACCTTGAATTAGGGTCACTTTAAAATAAATCATTCATTGTCTCTGAAAACTTAAGGAAAAAGAAAATATGCTCAGTCAAAAGGAATATATGCTGAACTGCAAAGTTAAGGAGATAGAGAGAACTTGGCAGCACCAAAGGCCAACTGTACTGGTCTGGATAAATTTGAGTTATCATTACGGAGAAATGTAATTCAGGTCATTAAGGTAAAAAATGTACTGAGCTTTAACAATATTTCATGAAGAGGTGGCAGTCCCTATTACGGAAACTAATAGGAGTGTACAGCGTAAGTTACTCACCTTAGGGAAAGACTTCACATTTGGATCTATTAATTCATGGTTAAACAGAATGCCCCAAAGCAGAATTGTATTCTTAACTGTATAAACTGAGAAATTTTGTTTGCTTCCAGGAGATCAAACAAAAGCTCAAGCCTACTACAGAAAAGGTGAATTTGGGTTCAAGATGTAATTAATCTGTGTGCAGGACTGGTGAAAACACAAACCCTCTGCAATTAGCAGTTTGACAGCTCCAGTGGGAGTCATTTGGGTCCCTGGCACATAATAATTCGAGGGAAAAAGGCTTGGTGACGTGTTTGAGGTGAGGGGACCTGAACAAGAAAACTTTAGAAAACAGAAGGTATGTTCTTCATATTCGAGTGTCTTTCAGATTTCCAAGAGGGAAAAAGTGCCTCACTCTTATTCTCCATCCTCAAATGCACAGAGGTTTAATCTTTGCTTTTTAACTTTTTTTTCTTTAGTCCAGTTGGACCCACGGAGTCCCATTGTGATACACAAAGACAATTAATAGTAAAAGCGTGCATGGTGTGGAAAAATAGGACACAAACAAGAAAACTGAAGTCACAGGGGTGCAGAACTTTTTTTACTACTTTTTTTTCACCTGTCTTGTCCATCATTTGAATAACATCCTTTAAATATACCTGCTTATGGTCCTTGCTCTGGAGCGCCAGCTTCAAGGGCACTCATTCTATATTGTGTCAGGCAGAACTCACCTCCTTATAAATTCAGGTTCTTTGCACTGCTTTGGACCTGAAGACACTCATTAGATGCCTTGAAAGTTAATTTTGGAAAGCCTTCAGTTCTTCTTGTGCTGTGAATCGCTGTTCTACACTAAGAATACAATACACAATGCACAAAAAAAGTCTGTACCATACAGTGTAATATATAACTAACAAGGAAAAATGTGTGTAAATTTGTGCTTACATTTTATTTCGGTTGCAGAGAAAATAAACACACTGTAGGCACAGAAGCCTCTTCACTCAGCCTTAGGCAACAAGTAAGTTTGTATCAAGTCTGAACTGACAATGAAGAGTCAGAATTCATAATAACATTGTTTAGAGTCATGTACAGTGCAAAAATTCATTTTTTAGTTTTATTTAAGTCTAGAAAGTCAGAAGATGCTTGCTGTCAACAGGAGAGTGGTATATTGATTTCATTGAATTCTGGTGATTTAGTGGGTTATTAAAAAGAATTGGGAGCATGATTTGCCCTATGATCATTTCATTATCTTAAAACTTGAGCGGAAGAGCAGAAAACCCTCAGAGAAGTCTTCTTCAGGTTACATTAACCTAACACTCCAGTATGTCTCTACTAATATTTCAAATAGTTGTGTTCAGAGGTAATGTGAATGGTACTCCTACCAGCCCAGCAGAACTGGGGCTGTACATGTTTGAGGGACAACTTCGTGCCTTTTGTTCTAACTGCAGCTAACAAAACTCTCAGCCTCCAGGAGGTGAATGTTTGAGAAGCACAATGGTAAGAAGTAGGAAGGCTGGCATCCAGAGATTTATTCTGCAAGGTACTGTGAGCATCTGTAGAAGGGATGAGAGCTGAGGAATAAACTAAAAAATACCCCTTAACAAACCACCTGCCTACGCACAAAACACTATAGTTCTAGGAAGTTCAGTTTTTCTAATGTTAATGAATTAATTTTCTCTTTTCTTTTTGTAAAGAGAAGGTAAGTAAAAATGAAAGGACATCATAGAGGGGGCAAGAGTTTTTCAATATTTTTTTGAATATAGTATTACTGTGTAAAACAGATGTACTATGATGAATTACACCTAGAATTGCATGTTACAAATAAAAAAATTAATCCCTGTTATCACACTGCATAAGATTTATTATTTCTATTTATTGAGCCATTAAATCAGTAGACAATTCTAGTCTGAAGGCTGAGAATGCGAAATAATTAGAGAAGGACCTTATCACTTGACAAACTTCTTACAATGATTTTACCAGTTCTGTGCTTACAAAACTATAGCAAATTTAATACTCATACTGTGGATGTTTTCCTCCCACTGTGTTTCAATTCCAAAGAGCACACTAGGAAATAAACAGTATTTTCACAACATGTGAAGAGAGAAAGAGTTCTTGAAATTGTAGCAGTAAAGAGCTCTATATACAGTCCAGGCTTTAAAGGAGGAGTCATGAACAGTAAAGTTGACCAGGAGAGGAGTGCATGAAAACTGGGGCCTCGGGTGGGCTAAGAAAAACACAGATGCCATTTCCACAGTATAGAAATTTTTTCCATCCAGCAGACAAGGAATACATCAACTGTAGTTTATTAGCTTTATTAAACACTTACTAAAGTCTCAGATTCTGCAGCCATTACTTTTAGCAAAACAAGTAAGCAAAAATCAACTGCCTTCATCAGTGGACTTAGCCTGCTATTTGACTCTTGCTTAAAAAGGGACCTGTTAGAAAAGATTTTCATTCCATGCTGTTCTCAGCATGCTATGCAGACTTGGAGCTTTGCAGAAAAGGCAGCTATTACGCTACTTTATCTTCAGAAAGCAAACAATAATCTTTCGGGGACAGATGGCTAGAGAGGAAGAAGAGGTTTTTCTTAAGCAGAAGACAGCCTAATTGTGATTGGTAAATCAAGAATGTGTGAATATTAGAATTTTATTACTGATAATCCAGTATTGGCACAAAGATATTATTCATTCTTTTTCATTGACTTGGCAAATATGGATTATGATAGAAAATTAAATTTTAGGGAATTTCTGGAGGGACACCGGTAATGAATTCATCCCTGAGACAGTGCCATATGGTCAAACAAAGCTCCAACAAAAAAAGTATTCAGACATCTTTTTCAGCTGTTGACATCTTTTATCTTGCACACAGAAATATAGCAAGTGTGTTGATGACAGCTGGTATTAAAATGCCAGTTGAGAATTTTTTGGATGATTTTGGTGTAGACTTCTCTAAGCCCAAGGTGCAAGACTGGTATACTTCTGTCTCCACCCGTCACCTCTCACTTGGTTTCCAGCTCCTCATAGCTGAACACCGTTGAGCATAAATGCATGCTTATGGTCCCAAAGCCCTGGCAAGCTTGATTTGTCATTAGTCAAAAATACTCGCAGTAATGTCAAAGGTGGTGCTGTTATTTTCTTGCACTAAGTAGTTGTATCCAGTGTATTGGAGTGAGGGGAAAAGAAGGAGGAGAGCTGGAGACTTCCCAGCTCGTGTGCCCTTCCTTGATGAGGCACAGGAAAGGGCAAAGTCATGAACCATCAGCCTGGCAGTCAGGGCATGTGTGTGGTATGACACCTTCACAAGTGCAGCTGGAAAGAGGAATAAAGGAAGGTGAGAGGATCTAAGGTCTCTGTGACCATGGTCTCCTCTGGACTGTTTTAAAAAAGATACCTAGTTTCCTGATCCTCTTACGTTCCTCTGAGGTTAAGAGCAGCCACTCTCTGGTGTCGGCCCATGTGGAGAGCTGCAGCTAATTTTGACAGCCCAAATGTCACAAGAGTGCACTTTCGATTTAAATAGCTTTTCATTTCAGATGCCTCATGTGAGTACTAATGCCAGTTCTTGCAATAGAGCTTTTTTTTCCCCACTTCAATTTTTTCTAAAAGGAATTTTATATGAAATTTTGTTGAACCTACAATAGCATAATTAAGGAGTGTGTTATACTCGGTACGTGTAAGTGTTAACTGCAGTTGCATAGTCTACTTTAATGCTAACAGTGCTTTTTAAATGCTTGGATTCATTGTTTTTGTGTTATGTCGTTTTAGGTATAATATTGCTATTAATGTGAAAGATTCAAGAAGTTTTAAGAGGAAAAGCTGGCGTTGCTTTTGCTCTCAGAGATATATTTCACTCACATAGTGTAATGGTCAGGCACCATTGCTCAAATACTGCTCTTCAAGGTGACCGAAACATTTCCTACAGATGTTCAGTACATTCAATCAATAGTAGGTCAGGAGAATCTGGTCATCTTGTAAAAAGTACGTTAATTTCTTCGGAAGTGTGAATGAGAATGATCAGAAGGAGTATATGTTAGTGTGATTGGCTGTTTAGGATCACCCTGCTTTTTTTCTTTCCTAATTACTTGTCGTTCTCTCTGTGTTCCCTCTTTATGGAGCTTTGGGGGACATTCTAGGCAAAGAAAGCCTAGAAGTGGCATTTGTTAAGTATTTTCCACATGATTATCCATTATCGAAATTGCTATATCAGAATTGTCACCTTCAAAAAGCAAGTACTGTGATGCATAACAATAGGCTTCTCAACGAATTTATTTCTATCTAGAACATTATTTTCATGATACTCTTCCATTTATTTAAATTCTCGAGCTTTATTTTTTCCTTTTTCTAACTGATTTTGCTTTGGGAGTACTGTCAACAAAATAATTCTTCTTGATGTAGTTTTTAATGAAAGCTATTTTCATTGATACAATTGCCTCTAAAAATAAATATATCCTTAATTTTAAATTACACTCAGATAAATGACAACATTTGCATGTAGATTTGGATACTCGTTAAAAATATCTGTAGATATGGTAAAGGACTTAAAGATATTCTGTATCATATGAACTTAAAAACAATAAAGCCTTCAAGATATATACAGTTTAGTTTTTTTTGACAGGTCTAGTCTTTCGAAGTTGAGGACGAGCCAATACTTTGGAAGGGAGGTATCTAGGACTTTGCATTCTCCTCTTCTAGAACCTCCTACAAAGTAAGAGTACTTTCCTCTTCTGCTTCTAGCCTTCTTTATGATAAACATTACTAATGCAGACTGTGGCCTAGGTCAGGTAGCTTTTGACTTAACTCTTCTCTGGGGTTGCTTCCTTTATCATTCACTGTCTGATGGGGAAGCTGTGTTTTATTGCTTAATTGTGAAACACACATCACATTAAAGACACCAAACGATGTTTCATGTGAGAGGATAATCTGTTGACTAGGTCTCCTAGTTTGCTATTAACAAGCTGAAATTTCACGTTTGGTTAGTGCAGTTAATTTAAAAAAACCCACCTCATAAAGTTCCAAATAATTTGCATAGGGTCACCATCAATGAAACATGAGAATTTTTTTGATTTAAAATTTAATGTCATTTTCGACTGCTTATTTCTCATTAACAAATCTCCAAAGAAACCTGAACATCTAAATAAAGTTTTATACCTCCATGCTTTCTAGGTAGGAGGAAAAAAACGTATTCCTTTTGTTGTAGGTAAAGCTAACAAATAAAAATATACAAAGGAATAAGTGTAATGACAGGAATAAGTATTACTAAAAGACTCTACACTTCCAAGACAGTAAAATAATTTGTCAGTTCATTGAAATCTCTAGCTGATGATTCAGAGATTGAGGAGTTACTTCAGCCATTTTACTTTTCTTCTTTCTTATCTTCATCTCAAAAGATCTTGAGCCCTGGGGCCCTCATTGGGACTGCAAGAACAGCACCATGTCTGTTGTCAGCACTGAGCATGAGGCAGGAAGGGGGAAGAGTGTAATTCTTTGATAATGCAGGCTGAAATTCTTTTATTTTTCCTGCTTGCTTTTGTGCAGAGGGCTGGTGATGGAGTACGTGAGGACTTCACGTCAGGCTGAGGCAATATCCCTACAATCCTAGGTTGGTAGCTGCAGTTAACCTGACCAACTGTACTACTCTTTGTTCTATAAAAATTCTGATTTATCTTTGTAGTGGAAGCTTTGATAAGAGAGTTAAGCTGAATGGGAGGGATAACACTGGAGAAAGGAATACTGCGATTTAAAGTACGAGCCTCTCAGTGTTAGAACACCCCTAATGCAGTGAGTGGGTAAGTGGAAAAGGGTTCACTGGAATGCCAAAAACAGGTCATGCAATTTTTATATCACCTAATCCTCGAAAGACGGGAACACGAAGGTGCTGTTAGGGCTGAAATTGTTCATTACTTTTTCTGAGACTGTTATGTATCACTACCTGATAAAAACTAAAACATTGTACAAATGGATTTTTAAGAACAATTTATCTGGGTAGTCTCTAAATGCATTGATATCTATTGGGTCTTGTTTTTAACTTGAATGTTTTTAAATTGACATATTTCTCTTCTTACATTTCATTTCCAGTTTTATGAATCAGGCAATTTTTTTAAAGTGTTGTTTGTGTACTTTTCATATTCTGTTTAGTGTGAAATGTTTACTGTCGGAAATAGCACACTTATAATTTTTAATATTCGAAGAACAGAGATCAGCGATATAAAAGCATCATCTATTGCTTTTTCTCTTTTAAGACATTAACTTCAGCTTTTGTTTTAGGCTCATGGTAGAAACTGAAGGAAAATAACACATCTTCAGGCATTTTCCCCCCCTTTGACAATTAATCTGCAGCATGCTTTTATTTAATCCTTCATTAGTCTTGTGTGACAGAAAATCAGCAAAGACTTGCATTTTGTTCTCAACCTAGTTTGTATCTACCTGCCTATTATGCCCACTAAACACATTTTCCATAAACAATGTTTTGTTATCTGTTATGTATAATTGAAAAGCCTCTCATGTTGTTCATTTGTCATTCACGGCCATGCATAAGCATTGAGACTTGGAGCAAAATTTTGAATGTGTTTGCATTGGTAAATTGATTTTTTTATACTTGCACTAGTCTTCCCAAATGGCATTCGGGCTCAGTAGGATATAAAAGAAAGAAGAAAGGAGGCTCTGTCTTTCTCCCCTTTTTAAAAATCTTAATTGAATTTGAAAGCCAGAGGGTAGTTGTCTTGGTAGGATTTGAGGGCAGTGGAAGTTGCAGAAGATTGACTTTTACTGTTTGGCATCGACTGTTTAAATTCTTCAATATGTTCACACACACAAAAAAATTCCTGTAAGAAAGGTATGTAAAAGAATAATTTGCAGCACAAAGCTTCACCAAGATAAGAAGGTAGTGTAAGAAGACACTGGAAAACAAACAAAGAAGACACTAGCTTGGTCTATATTGCTCCGGTGTCCAAGCACACCATCATACCCAATAAGTTTATCTGCACAGTATCCTTGAGGTAAAAAAGGGATTTTAACTCATTTTTTTTCCAGTTGCCTCTGCCAATCAGTAACTGAGTCATGGAGAAGCTGAAAAGGGTGCGTTTACAGTAAGATGAAAGCTCCTCAGAGCCGGTTTTAGGCTAGCTATCAGTATTAGCTCAGCTGTTGCGAAGAGCAAAAGCTGCACAGAACTGTGCTGGAAACGGGGTCTGCACGAGCAGCAGAACCCTTAGATCACATCACCATAACCTGCTGCTGGTCACGTACAGGTTGCTTGCATCAGACTGTACTTACAGCGGTGTTGTCTCTGCTGCCATGCCCAGGGCAGAGCCACAGCAACAGCGCTTCTTGCTGGAGCTCGTTCGGCTGCTTTGCTGTCTAAGACTACAACAGGGAGCACTGAAGGAAGGAGACAACAGGATGATGATGAAACACAAATTTTCGGTATTAACCGCAGGTTCTTCTGGTGGGGGCCATCAGCTGGTCAGACAGAGTAGTCACCTCAGTTGGGGCACTGAGCTCCATGCGGTCATGTAAGGACATATCTACAGTGAGCTTGGGTAAAACCAAAACCCAGCTAGTAAAGTATTTTGTTTGTAGCAGTAACCATTGGTGGATGCCTCAAGAAAAAGGCGCCAACTTTTTCAATTCATTGGATTTTCCTTCTGGGTGTTTAGTAAGCTTGAGTGTTTTTTTTTTTTTCTTTATGGTTGTCTGACCTCCCATCATGCTCATATAAACCTTTATCTTCAAAGCATCTTTTTACAATGAATTCCTCAGGTTTATGACCTGTGGTATTTTTTTTCAGTGAGATGGACATCCTGCTTTTATTGTTTAGAATATGTATTGAAAGATACAGCCATCATATAGCCATGATTTTCCTATTGGATGATGTCCTGGATCAGGTCAATCCTCTTCCTTTGCTGAACAGTGAGCTTTCTTTTTCCCTGTTCTATGCATTGGGGCCGTGGGTCCTGTGTTATTTCGGCCTTTTTTTTTTTTTTTTTTTTTTTTTTTTTTTTTATTNCTTTTCTGAGAGCTGGGAGGGCTGGTCCTTTCTTCTGATTTGGGATTTCTACCCAGGAACATCTTCTTGTCCAACTTCAGCATAAACTTTCCAAGGGTTTCAAATTTTTGAGCTGCTTAAACCTCCAGTAATTTTGTACTATTTAATCCTCCATAAATAAATAAAACTGAAGCTTAAATACAGAACCTATAAATGGTTTCTAATCCAAATATACTTGTCGATAGACTGATGGTACAAAAGGCAATGCACATACTTACATTAGACATTCGAAAATGTGGGCAACATGCTATGGCCTCTTCCTCCCACCAAGAGGTCTTTGAAATTCTCTCACACTGCGTTATGGAGCGCAGGATCTTTATATTTCTGTTCATGGTTTCTCTTTCACATCTCTAACTCTCCCTCTCACTGCTGCAAAAATCTGATTGCTTTTGGCTTTAACTCCTTTTCGCCAAATTAGCTCCTTGCTGTGTAGTTTTCTTTATCTTTTATCAAGGGATCCACCTTCCTGCCTTGTAGTCTAATAACTAGCAGGTGCTTTTCTCTGATGTGCTTTGGTGGTGTTGGTATATTTTGTTGCCCAAGGGGCTGCTGCCATTTAAATGCAAGACTGTCAAGGTTTAATGAATATTGTTCTTTATGGTCTCTCACCAGCCCTTGCAATTGTATTGTAAATGTAATTAAAAAGCCACAAAGAAAACAAATATTGGAAAGGTGGGGATTCTTGATTTGTAATCTGGCTATTACGTATAATGAGTTGTCATTACTAAGCAATTTAAAAGTGGCAAATGGAAAAATTCCTCAGATCATTACGGATGTTTAACTATTTATAAACTACAGTGAAGTTCCTGTAACAGGAAAGGTCACTACAGTTGGTGAGAAGGTCTCAAGGAATGACTTTTGAACAAAGCTGCCATTGCATAGGGCCACGGCAGCCTGCACAATGCCCGTGAGGTTGCCTGTGGGGGTCCTGGGCAGTCTGCAAAGAAGGGTCAGAAAGAAAAACTGCCCTGATATACCTGCCCTGAAACCTGCTCCAGCCGAATTTCATATATGCTGATACCTCACAGTGCTTCCAGAAAAAACAATGCTGGATGTGGAATTTTTTTATTTTTTATTTTTTTTTTTTTTTTACCCCAGATTTCCTGAACTTTCCATGAGTCAGGAAGCCAGGTTTTGAAGACCCCTTGCTCCACAGGACAGCATCTCATGCCCGTTCCATAAGATACAAGACATGAAGGATTCCTGCACCAGCAACTGGGACAGTTCCTAATTGCAAAGAGATTGACTTTTAAACTTCTGTTGTATTTTGACTGGCTTACCACTGATATGAAATAGAAGAAGAGATGAGGACTTCGTATTTCTCAGCAGGACACCATTACTGCTTCAGTCCTTTTCTTGTCAAACTCTTCCGATGTTTTCAGCCACTGACTTGAATAAACGGGTCAGAAGGGAGACCAGACTGTTCTCAGTCTCCCTCTCTTTTCCACAAATGGGCAGTCAACAAAATCACTCTAAGGGAACATAAGGACTTGGGGTTTTCTCCACAGGTCATTCATTGCAATATGATTTGTGCACAGTGTGAACGCAGGATGTGTCTGCGAGATTGGTCCGTCCTAGACACGATCTAGCTAGGGAAGCGTTGGCACAGGTCAGTTGTGATCTTAAAGCTGTTGAATTGAATGGTTTTTAAAAAAACACTGGAAAAAAGATTTTCCCCACCAGGATTATTATATGCAATAGCTAAACCTGATGCACTTCCAAGAAGCAGAAGAATGAAAACATCTGTTACGATCACATTGATATGGAGAGCTAACACAGAATTCCTGCACTTTGACTGTAATGCTTGATATTGATGTTTTGTATTATAGTTGAAGGACCCTGTCTCTTTCACCATTTTATTCAGAGAATGCTTTTCTTCCGCAAGCTGTGTGTGCTTTAATTCTTCGTCTTATCCCATTATAGTTCAGGGCTGCTAAAGAGCTATACTTGCTCTCAGCAGAGCTCAAAATAGCTTGGTTTGTATTCTGAAAGAAGGTGCATAATTACCTTGAGCCTGGAAGATGGAATAGTTCAGAAAGTGAAAGCTAAAAAAAAGATTTGTGCAGTTCGACACATCCAGTGTACGGATTATGAAAATTATTTCTACTTAGAATCATTAATGATAATTCAGTCATACTAATTTGCTTACGGAATACAAGGCTAATGAGATAATTTTCAAAATATGGCAATAATGAACAGTCCATGATTAATCAAAATGTTATTTAAATCTGAACTTCGAAATAATTTTAATTATCACCTTTTAGGATAATGATATTGCAAAAAGAAGAGTGACCGCATTTTGCCACCTGTGAGAGATTCAAGTTCCTGCAGATGTTTATGCACAGCTATAAACACATCCATGTGTAACTGCGGTGCTGGAGCCTTGCTAACAACTGGAGTTGAAGGAGTTATTTTATTTTCCTGCTGAGAGGAGTCTGTGCTAGATGAGGAAATACAGGATGCTCAGCAAGAAAGAGCTCAAAAAAATAAGTGAAATAGACAGTCTTTATGTTAACAGAATGAAGAGTGTCTTAAAAAAAAGATTCCTGTAGATTATAGCCATCTTCTTTTCTATTTATAAACCTCTCCACTTTGTAAAAGCAGCATTGCAAAGAGGAAGATTGTGCATGCAGTAATGAGTAAATGTAGAAGTTTTTATAAGCTGTTCATGCTTTATGAATTTCTTAAAAAAAAACTACTGCATGCAACCTCTAAGTTGTCACCACTGCCAAACTGAAAAACAGGGAAATAAGTCTTGTCACCTGCAGACTGTTCACTAAGAACAGCGATATTCTTGCATGGAAGCAGTTGCATGTTCAGAACACTTGCTGTCCCTGGATTAGACACCTACTAGAAGAGATGCAGAGCTTGCACAAGAAGACGAAACCCCATATTTTGCAAATATGACTGTTTGAAAATTTGGCACACAGTGCTATCCTTTTCCAAACTGTCCTATGTGTCAACTATTTGCCAAAACATGAAATTTTGGAAGATATCTGCAAAATATTCTTTTAGCTTTAGGCTACTGACAAAGACTTGAGCCTATAGCACAATGTAACACCATATGCTATTTCATTTTTTCAGACTAGAAGAGAGATAGTTCAAGGGTGATCTGAATACAGCTTACAAAAACCCAAGTAGCAGCATCAAAATAGAAAGTTTTAAAGATCTGACCCAAGTACAAAGGCCCAAAGTTGAAGAAGGAGGTATTCATATTATCTTTTTTAAAAATAGTTAACAATAGGCACAAAGCATGAAAGGTAAATTTAAATCAAAATGCTATTCTAAAACAAAAATTCTTGTTCAAGCATAAACACTAGACTCGAAACGTATTTAACGCATAGCATGCCTATGGCCTGTATCGTGCAGAGTGCCAGAATGCATGGCCATTATAACACAGCTTAATTACTAGCTGTTGCTCTGGTCACTGATATTAACCATAAACACCGTATTCACAGAGGTATTTAGCCATGGATTTCGATGGAAATGAGAGCCTGGGTGCATCCCATTTGGCACAGAGTCCAGCGCCAGAGTGCCCTGTGGGCTCTGTTTGTAAAGGGCATTTCTCCAAGAGCAACCACTTGTGGAATATACAGAACTAGCAAGGTGTTCTGCACAGTAACATCTAGGAACCACTTATCATCTCACAGTAGTTTAAAAACATGTTTTCCAAACCAGCTGGCAATGCTTCAAAATGATATAGCAAAACAGATATTTTACAGGTGCAATTCATGATGGCCATGTGCTGGCATGAATCTTTTGGTTTTTCTCAGCAATTGTATAGCAATTCTGAATTTATTTTTTTTTTTACTCCTTGAGTGCAGGAAAAAGGCTAGTTCACATGAGCAATGTTTGCAATGGGCCCTTTATGTGAAATAAATTTTTCGTTTGTCTACTTCTGCCACTATAGTGAGTTTTACACATTTCAGTTTAATTATTAAGACTAATTATTACTCTGCTTATTCCCTAAATCTCTGCTTTAGGTAAAGGTTACCAAATAATGCTAATATTCACTTTTCGAATACTCTACTAGTTTCCAACCCAATGGAATTTGAGGTTTTCATTTTTTTTTTCTTGTTATCCATCTAAAAAAAGTTCTCTATATGCATCTAAATGTAGATTTCTGAGGGATTTTTGTTTCATGTTGTGTTAAAGTCCACTGTTCCCAAATGTAATAGTTTGCAAATACGTAACCATTTTAGGCTTTTCACATTGTAACTTTGATGAATGCTTGTACATCAGTTTTACATTAAATATCTTATTTTGACTTAGCTGGTCTCTGAACTTTTTCTTGAGCAATTTGGTAGCATTTGTGAATAGTAGCGAGGCTGGATTGGAACTGATAGTGAAATGCAACGAGTTGGTTCTGTCATAAATTGAGATGCATGTATGGAGCGCTTGAAGTGTAAAATGCATTTTTTAAGCTTTCTGTTACTTAAGCATTTTTACTGCAAGTAAACTACCTCCAGCCCTTCTTGGGATTGATTATTAATTACTTTATGGGACAAAGTCACAGTGTTACTAATGGGAGACTGCATGAGTTAACTCTGGAAAATCCAGCAAGAAAGGAGGATTGCACTTCACGTATTAGTTCTTATGCAGATCCGGGGAGCTGGGGAATTTTTCTGTGCTGCAGTAAATGAGAACAACTAAATTACTACGTGGGGAGTGGCTACTGATAATACTAGTTTTCTTCCCCCTCCACTACACTCTTGCTTCTTTACGAAGCAGATTTTTATTACAGATGTCAGAGTTTCCCTGCTGGTTTGTGTCTTTGAATTGCAGTATTTGTTTAATCAAACTTTTGTGCCTAAATGGATTTATGTACTGATTAGAGGCAACCCCTTCGATTACCTTCTGTTGTCACAGAGGGAGGCATACAAAAAATATGACTATACAATGTTGTGGATAATACGAACAGAGGAGACACATCGTTGCTTTTGAATGCCTTTTTTTTTTCCTTTCAACTGTCCTTTTAGTGTCCAGTGTGCTTCCTATTTCGCATCCCTTTTGTCTTCTGTTTCATTTTTTTTTCCCTTCAGAATCTGAAAGCCACAATGGTCCAACCTCCTTTCTCAGGGTGGAGCTGGTACACGAGATATCACAGGCAGAAACAGGCTCACCTTCTCTATGTTTTTGGATCTGATTCTTGATTGGAAGCAATATGGATACATTAGCTGAATGCAGAATCTAAGCTGATAGCCTCAGTCTGGAGTTGATTTGCAGCTGGTTGAATGGAAGAACAGACAGAACTGGCCTGTGTCTGTCTGTAAGAGCCTGTGCAGACATATTCACCACGATTCTTTCATCAAGATTCATTCCTCCTTGATAGGTTAAAGCTCTGTTAGAAAGATGCCCAGGATTGATCTAAAAAAAAAACCTTCAAACCGCAACAACCCAGGTCTCTAAGTGGTGGAGAATTGCTGGTTGTTTTATAGTTTTATGCTTTTTATATATGCAACTATACACAGAGCAGGGTCCCTCTGAAGTCAAAGAATGCAGGTTAGAGCTGTGGAGCACAAATGAAATCCAAGTGGAATGTGCACAGAAAAATTTGCTGCTTCTGTTTTTTTCTTGTATCTACTAAAACCTGTCACCTCCTCATTAGCTTCTGGTGAATTCATCGCTTTTAATCAGTATCATAGGCTATTACTTTGTATATGGAATCTTTCCTCTTCTCTTCTCTTCTCTTCTCTTCTCTTCTCTTCTCTTCTCTTCTCTTCTCTTCTCT